>JXCR01098761.1:46059-77608 GCA_002079205.1 Phalaenopsis hybrid cultivar
TCCTTCTTGAAAATATTCACAACAAATGTTTATTTAAGAGAAATTCCACCTCAAAAGCATTAACCAACTCCCTTAAAACTTGTCTTATTCCAAACCAAAAGAAAATCAATCAATTTCTCAACCGTTTACTTTAATGATGCAGACCGCTGGAATCAAAATCGTAGTTCATATTTATGGGGAATAAGCATTCTAAGTTAGGTTAATGGAATAAGAATATCTTCATTTGCCAAACTGTCAAGAAAGCTAGGGCTGGTATTGACAGTCGTCGGATTCTTCATAAAACCCGCAAAAGTGACCTATTTTCATCTTTATGCTAAAACCTAACCTACGTAAATGGACCAAAGAGGTTCCTCCACGTCAACGACTTTGGCAGAGTTTGTCAGCAGCTACGGAACGGTTCTTATTATATCAATATTTATTCAGCCCACGTGTGCTATATTTTTTTATTGTTATGTTGAATTTGAATGTAATGTGAACCGCTTCTTTCGGACATTGAAAAAAATGTTCTCCGAATAATTTGTGCCCATCGTTTGATTTTCTACTTTTGCTTTGCTGTGGGATCAAATCAGGTGATTGGAACGTTTGGAAATCATTTGTGGTTGATTATTTTTTCTGTGAAAAGGAAGACACCATTAATTATTGTTGGGGAGTTCTTATTCTGATTCCAAAGAAAGTTCAAAGCCCCCTAATTCAGAAAATGTTGTGATGCATGCATACATACTTACGTATATGCACGTAGACACTCACACACACACACACACATATATATATATATATATATATATATATATATATACACACATATATACATGTGTGTGNCTGGTACTTATGACATCTAAATGCAAGTAATTTGCTCATGGAATTGCAAAAAAAGAAGTTTTTTTTTTTTTATTGAGATGCTCTTTCTATTTATAGAAAATTTCACTCATCATCATTAGTATCTTCATCTCAATTATTTGATGTCCGTTTTATGAATTCTCATTTTATATTTATTTATTTATTTTCAATTTTACACATTGTGTTAAAAATAATCTTACATTTCTAATTTATTTTGATCTAATTGAATTATTTTATGTATAATCCTTCACCTTCCTAATCCTTCAACACATGGTTTATATATATTTAGAGTTTGATTTACAATAAGTAAGACTCTAATTTTTCCTCCAATATACTCATTCATTACCTTTCTATCATAATTATATTATGCATTAAATATATTATTTTTTATTTTATAAAATTCAATTTAACTATTAAATTTTTTTTTGCTTTAAATGATATCACCCAAGACCAAATCAAAATAGAATTTTCAAGAGACAGAATATTTTGCTTTCCAAGTAAAAAAAAGAAAAGTTAAGCCACATTTTGAATATCTTTTTCTAAGCATCATATTTTTTAAATGTACCTAACACGCATGTGTGAATCATGCATTACTAACTTATTACATTGGAAAACTGTAAAAAACCTAGTAGAAGCTACCTTTTATATGTTACATATCGCTGTCGTTTTAGAATCTTGAAGCATGACTTTATGCTTGTCAAGTTGTACTCTTACCACGCTTTACTTTCAAGAAGGAAAATGCATTTAATCAATATTAGCTTCTCGTTCATGCAATAAACATAGAAATTCTTATAATATTTTGATTGTTTTGTTAGCTTAATTTATGTAAAAATCAAGTTAGGAATATACTATAATGAAAAACTAGCCTCTCATGGTGTCTTATGGTATTCGAGCTTTGATATTTAGGGTCTATTTGCGGCAGTTTGTGTGTTTCAGATTAAGCTGCTTATCCTGAAACGCGGCCCGCGGGCTGACTGCAGGGGTCGACCTGCGGCCTGCGTTTCGTGTAAAAACCCAAACGTAGTTTCGGATAAGTTGGTGAAACGCGCGAATCAAATAGTACGACGGCGTTTTGAAAACGCCGCCCGCACTTATAAGCTGCCCCCAAACGGAAGGGTCCGTTTGGGCAGCTTGTGCGTTTCAAGATAAGCCGCTTATCCTGAAACGCGGCTTGTGGGGCGGCCGAAGGGGTCGACCCGCAGCCTGCATTTAGTGTAAAAACTCAAATGCAGTTTCCGATAAGTTAGCGAAATGCGAAAACAAACGGTACGACGGCGTTTTGAAAACGCCACCCGCACTTATAAGCTGCCCCCAAACGGACCCTTAAACTTCTATCACAATAAATTTCAAGTATTTATCTAACAACGTAAATGATATTTTTCTTATTTCATTTTAATAATCTATATAAAGAGATTGCATCAAGTAAATAGCCAAAGAGAGTAATATTTTGCTCACTCAAAATTTTAACAAAAAAAAAATAAGAAACAATTAATGTTTTATTAAACAGGATTGAGTGGTCGCTTATACTGCATGTTAACATTTAACGTGCAAATATGAGAGAATATGAACTCTCCTCATGAAATTCTTGCCACCAAACAATAAAATATTTAATAAAACTCTGACCATCAACAAATTAATTTTTTATTTTAATTTATTACAAGTTGTATATGATGTCAGGTAATGCATTCCGACCTTCCGAAAAGAACTCAAAGTAAGCAAAAGAAATAAAATAATTACATTTGCATGGGGAACAGTTGGGCACTTGGGCTAACTTTCACGTGCATGGAGGCATAAGCTTAGCTCATGACTTCATGGATGACCTATGGCAACTTCAAATTGGCCATTGCCGACATATTAATGCGTGCACTTTTCTATTAGTAATTTAGCAAAACTAATTAATTTAATTACATCAATTTTTATTTATTATTATTAAGTTTTATTTCATTTAGTAAAGCATAATTCGATGAAGCCGCCCACGAGGCTTATGATTGAAAAATCAATGTTTTGCGTCCCGATTATGGTAAAAGGTGCTTTCATGTTTCACGTACTTGCCAATTAAGGTAATACTTTTTTGAAAAATCTGGTTTCTCCCTTTTAGGGTCGGTTGCAGCGGTATTTTGAATGTGCATCTGGACTGTTTGAGTAAACTGCGTTTTGGAAATGCGTTTTGAAAACGCTGAAAGTAGCATTTTCACAGCACATCTATCTATGTGCGGTGACAGCTTTCTGGTAGTGGTCTAGCTTTTACAAAACAATAAACATTTATAATACCAACCGCATATAGCTTATCTGCAGATTATTTTTAGTGAGCTTATCAGTAGATTATTCAATAAGTTGCAGCTGCCCCAAACAGAACCTTAATGATTAAGGGGAAAAAAACGAAAGAAATTTAACACGAAATTTTTATATTATGTCATAAAAATAACTTGGAGGCTAAGTATATTTTTTAAATGTAGGGCAAATGATCAACAACAAATAATATTTTAATGATAATGCAAATTTTAGTATGTTATGTAAAAGTTTTTGTAAAAAAATATTATTTTTTTTTTCTTTTTGTCATATTGTATATATTATATCAGATTTTGAGAAATTTTGATTAATAATATAACATATTAGCCCATACTATTTTAAGATTATATATTATATTCAGGTTGCTTGTTTAAAAATATGTAACTTGCCCACGAGGATTTGTGTTTGAAAAAATTGAACTATTGGAAGCATGCTCTTGAAATAACACCACTGAAGATATAATGTTACTTGTAATGACTTCATCATGGCCATTGAATGTCTCACCATCTTGTTGATTTTTTTTCATTTACTACGAAATCACGTGTGAAAGTAGACTCTATTGCTATTGGGAAGAATTTTTAGGCTCTTTGTTGATTACTTCAAGTCCGTGATGACCTACCTAATGTGCTTCATGTGAATTAACGATGTCATGGTGATGATTATAGGATGTATAAAAAGCTTTATACAATTTTTATTTGTGGTTATAAATGGTGCGTAAATGAACTGAATCAATTCGGAAGAAGTAGGAGCGACAAGTACAAGACGATTGAGTCAAATTGAGACGTGGCATTATAAGCTCCTCAAACTAATTATATAGGAAAGAAATTTAGAAATATATTTAAGAAATGTAAGGTCATGAGGAAAGTCTATGCTAATTAACCTACCTATATATGAAAATAATGTTGGGTCTGAATTGTTTTGTGAATAACATCAAAAGAATAGAACATCGGTCGAATGAAGGAAAGAGAAGTAAAGCACAAGTAATACTTAGTTTTTTAGAAGTTTTTATGAGGCCCCCCTGAGTGAAAATGATATTTCTATTTATAACTATATGGTCGGGTATTATAAATTACATGGTTGTCCATCCATTTAATGGGAATGTTATTACAATTATATTTTATTACATCTTTAAATATCGATAACTGCATATAACATATTTTGGCTTTGTAACTGTCATTGGGGTTGCTCCACATTTGTACCGCTTCCAACATTGCTTCACATTTGTAAAGAGCATTTGGTATTCATTCGATCGAACCATACTTACTCGGTTGTAGCTTCAAGAAATATTTTAACATTCTAGTTCGCCAAACAAACTGTAAATTAAGTTCACATGTTAACCAACAACATAGGTCATGGAATCACAAGAAAACGCTTGTGGGAAAACATCTCAAAAAAACACAATGAAAAATTCTACTTATACATCACAAAAACACGAAAAAGAGTTTAAGAACACATTGTCGAGAAAACCACATACATGAAATCTATGCAGATCATCCTTGCAAGGTATAAAAAAAAACTAAGATTTATAATAAAGGCTCATCTTCTCCCAAGAGTAGTACGTCTCCCTCAAATACAATAAATCTTAAAAAAACTCACAAGAAGTCAAAGTGAAAAAACACCCCTTAAGTTTATAATCCAAAGGACGGATAAAAACTTTAGGGAAGAGCTCTCCCTAATCGAATTATCTGCTTTTTTATAAACTTTAGCTGCCCAAGGTCTTATTAGACTGACCTTATGAGTAGATATATAGGCAAGGCTCAAGAAAGGAAATAAAGTTCTTATCAAAATAAGTTCAGTAAACTAGATGTGAGCATGTCATTAAGCCGATGCGGGTGCTCTGGAAACGGCGTGGGTGCGCCTCAACTACGGTGCGGGTGTACCTCTACTATGGCACAGGTGCGACACGTGTTAGGATGACAGACACGTGCGGGTGCCTGCAATGAGTGTGGGCACTTTTATGGTAGGCACAGGTGAATTGAACATAGCACGAGTGTGCCAGAGTTAAAGCGGGCACATCGAATGTATGTCGCGGGTATGTTGGTTTAGAATCTCTATTTTATGCTCATTTCCACTTTTTTTCAATCAAATTTCACGTGTACCTTGTCTCTTGCATGACTAAGATAAGAATACTCTTCTCAAGCATAATATTAGTAGAAAAAGATGTAAAAAGATGGGAAAATGTGTCATTAAAATATTATATATTCAATTTTTATCAAAATCCCTAAACTTGCCTACTACTTGCCCTTTAGAAATCTCTATGACCTAACTCAGATTTCAATCAAAATGGGTTGTCTTTATTTTATGAGAATCTTATTCTAAGAAAAACAAAATAAACATATAATAAGGTATTAAGGTTTCTAGTACTATGAGAGTATTCATTTTCATAATTACATCTTAAACTCATCATGTTTTTCCTTATTTTATACATAAAAACTATAATTCTTTAAATTGGTGAGACTAAAATCCCACTTATCTTTCCACGAATGTTTAAATGCTTACTTCTTATTTTAATAATCAGCTTTCCCTTAACTATTCACGCATTTATAACTTCCCAATAATTGTATTACAATTATAAGTAAACTATTTAACATAGGGACAAGGCTAAAAGTTCAACTTTTGAATGTGATAGTGCTTAGCCTTCATATTTTTCCCCTATTTCTATTTTTCTTTTCTTTTTATCTCTTTTTATAAATATATCCTTTTTCTTTCTTTTTATTTTAGTGGTGTGAGAATTACCATATTTAGTTAAACATCCAGCTTTTTTATCTTCTTTTGCTTTTTAGAACTTTAGGCTTTCTAGTCCCTCCTTGTTTACTTTCCCCTTGTTACCCATTCAAATGAATGTTCGTCTTTTGTTAAAATGAAAATAGTAAGGTTTTAAAAATTCTAAGGATTACTGAGGAGTCTCATAGTCCTACCTCTTTAAACGCTTAGAGATTTTTATGTTTAAAAAAAGAAGAATATTTTAGCCACAAGGCTCGTATTATACAAATCCATCCTAACTATTAATGAATTTCACAATGCCCTAATAGAAATCTTTCTTTTCATTAAAAATGAATTAAGACTCATAAAATTTGGCAAAAATCAAAATCTCAACAAGTAACATAATCACTTAAGGCCATCAATTTGTGTGAACTTCCCTCACCCAAAGTTGGTTCATTTCCTACTGTTTTAACATCTCTATGCCAAATCGTCTAAATAGAAGATATTAATAGAAGAAATAGAATATGAACAAATATGTTTTGCAAAAGCATAGAATTATGCAACATGCTTGCAAGTTACATGAAAAATAAACATTACACAAGTCAATAGGGAGAATAACAATGAAAAAAATTGAAAATAGAGCATACTAATAAAAATAAATTCAAGATACAAACAACTACTCGTAAGAAAAATATCACAAATGCAGTAAAGTACCACAACTCCAAGTCTAACAAAGAAAGTACAAAACTCCACAGTAAAAGCTGGACTTATCAATCCACATATGAGTAACATCCAATATCTCATCTTCCTCCTCATCGTCCATCACATATGTCCCAAATTGAAACGGATCATAAGATTGTGGTGTCCAAGAGCTCAAATTTTCCTTAAGTTCCCCTGTAATAGTAGATAGATTCGTCCCTATATATCTCATTCTCATCCTCAATCTCTACTGGCTTTACTTGGCCTTCTTCAAAACTATCCAAAAATTTTCTGCCCACTACCTAGTCCACTACGTCAGTCGTATGGGTATGATCCTCACTAGAATCTTGGGGGAAGCCTCATTGACTTCAATATATTACAGGTCGTATTTTTGGTCATTCACTCTCATGGTCACTTTCCTCTATTCGACATCAATCATTGCCTTACCAGTAGCTAGAAAGGTCATCCAACTATCAAGGGTATTTCCTTGTCTACTTTTCATGTCATGTACCACAACGTTGGCAGAGATATGAACTTGTCCACCTTCACTAATACATCCTCAAAGATTCCCCTTAGATAGGATAAAGATCGGTCCACTAATTGTAAGGTCAAATTGGTTGTCTGGGAATTTCTTATTTGAAGTCATTTGGAAATGAACAATAACATCAGTTTGATACTAGCTCCTAAGTCACAAAGGTCAATTCCTACAAACTTCTCTCCTATGGCACATGGCATGGTACAACTCTCTATGTCCTTCATCTTTAGCTGTAAATTCTTCTGCAGGATGGCGCTACATTCCTCAGTCAATGGTATTGTCTCAAAATGCCCTAATCTCCCTTTCCTAGTTAAGATATTTTTCATGAACCTTAAATGGACAGGCATCTATTCTCGTGCTTTATCAAAATGTATGATAATGGTCAGTTACTTGAACACTTGTAAGAACCTAGAGAATTATTGATCCACTTTTTGTTTTTTCAGTGTTTTGGGAAAAGATGGTGGCAATCTTTCTTCAGGGTCAATCCTAATGGGTGAGACAGGTCACTCTATCTCCTTTTCCTGAGTCTTTGGTTCAACTCTTAAGGTAGGGTCTAATTCTACTGAGTCTTGTCCCCTAAGGCCATTTTCCCAACTCTTTTCCACTTCTCAACCTCAAAACTTGTACTTAGTCCCTCTTTCGTTAGAGTTTACTTTAATGTTAATTGGGAGTATACATGGGTGTTTATTGTTTGCAACATTTACCAGCCGTCCTAATTAATGTTCTTTGTTCTTAATGGATACAACTTGGCTCTGTAATTGGCTATCCATTTGTGTTACTAGCCCCTCAGTGGATGATCGTTTCTGCATGGGTTGAGCATTGTTTTGGAAACATGGTGGGTAAGACTATTTTTTAGGGTTTGCTTCTAGGTTAATCCCATGACCTACAAGGTTGGTTTGATAGTTTCCCTTTGTCACCGGTTGATGCTCCATTAAAAGTTTTTGTGATTTCTCCAACCTGTTTTGTATATATTTGTATAGGGTTAATGATCATAGTTTTTTATGACATTAAAAGGCTCTAAGGTTGAAATGTTCGAATATACTACTAGTTCATACATCAATCCATCATTTGGTTGAAGTGCTTGCATCGGAATCATCCTCAGATTTTTTTAACTTTCTATAAAGTGTCAGCTACTTGAGTATGAAATCTATGTAATACCTCAAATTCATGCATGCTGGCTACTTCCTAGGGTGTGACTTTCTTAAAAGTCCATTAAAAATTGTTTGTGGTCATTTCTTTGATCAATTGGTAAGCATCCTCAAAAGGTTTGGACATTAATGAACCTCCTGCAACAACATCTATTATGAACCTCAGAGAACCTAACAATCCAGTGTAAAAGGTTTGAATGAATAGACAATCAAGTAATCGAGCTCTTTCAAATAAAGTCCCTAAATCTCTCCTAGGCGTTATAAATATATTCTCCACCACTTTGGGTAAACGAGGTAATGTCGTGCTTAAGTTTGACAATCTTTATTGATGAAAAGTATTTTGTCAGAAACATTTGATCTTGGTCATTCAAGGTTGTGATTAATCTTGGGATAAGGGAGCTAAGCAAAACCTTAGATTTATCCCTAAAAAAAAAGTGAAAAGCCTAAGTTTAAGAACATCAGTAGGGACACCTTGTTCAAGAACATGCAACAGAATTCAATGAAGTTGACTAAGTGAAGATTTGGATCCTCATATGGTAGTCCCCCAAACTATCTATTTTGGACCATTTGAATTATGAAAAGTTCCAAATCGAAGGAGTTGACCTCTATAATGGGATCGTTGATGCTCATGTAGATTTCCTCAAAAGATAGGTTGGCATATTCCCTAAGTGCTTTCATGGATGGGATGTAGGGTTAGGATTCTGAATGTGCTTGTTAGTGAGTGAATGTGCTCACCTACGACTTATAATGGTTTAGTCTATTTTAGAGTAAAAGGGGCTAGGTTAGACTTAGAACCCTTATTCATACACATAAACAAGGACAATAGATTCCTAAAATAGACTCGACAAACTTCAAACAGGCAGATAATCACGACAATCAACATGCAAACACACAAAACATACACCACATGCAAACAAAGAAAAAAAAAACAACTCCTATTGGATTTTTTGATTTTTTTAAATATTTTTTAGCTTTTTATAATTTTTCACCACCTACACAGAAACAAAACAAAATTATAGATGCAACAGCAATACAAAAAAAAGAAGGCACAAAAAAATAGCAATGTTAAACTTAGATCCTAAGTTTTTTAATTATGTTTTCTTGACAGCAGAAACAACTATTGTCTCCTTTTCTTGACAACAGTGCCAAAAATATGATGTTTTGAAACTTACTATGAAGTAATGCAGTTGCACACACAAGTTTACATGTTAATTAATAATGTTGTTAGAGAATATCGCGTATCAATCCCATGAGGATAGAATTTACAAGTATTTTAGAAGAAAAATCTCAAGTGTATGATTCTGGTGAACCTAGTTTGATGGCAACACAACAGAGGTTTTAAAAGCCAAAATCTTAATAAAAGCTAAATAGATCACATACAATAGAAAAAGAATAAGTGAAAAAAGTCCTAAGAGTTTCTTCAAGGTTGTTGAGGCTCTTGCCTCAGCGATTTAGGGATCGTGATGATCATGACATTCCTAAATGTTTCATTGTGTGATTGGGCCAAACAAACGTAAGCTACAATAAAGGAGTTATGGTCGTGGTTTCCTATAATATTAATAAACTCTGACTTTGACATGCTTGGATATACTACCAGTCCATACATCAATCCATCACTGAGGGAAAATCCTTGCATCACAGTCATCCCCAAATTATCTAACTTCCTATAAATAGTAGCCACTTGAGTAGCAATGATATAAAATACATTAGATTTATGCACACTAGCTACTTTTTAAGGTGTGACTCTCTCAAAATTCCATTGAAAATTGTTTGTGGCTATTTCTTTAATCAATTGGTAAGCATTCTCATAAGGTTTGGACATCAATGAGCCTTCTGCAGTAGCATCCATTATGGACCTCAGAGAACCTGCTAATTCATTGTAAATTTTTGAATAATTGGCCAATATGGCAATGCATGGTGTGGACTCCTCCTAAGTAAGTTTTTGAATCTCTCATAGGCGTCATAATTAGATTCTTCATCAATTGGGTGAATGAGGTAATGTTATTCTTATGTTTGGAAGTCTATGGAGGGTAATTTGCTAAAAAAAAATTGGGCTAGGTCATCCCAAGTTGTGATTGATGGTGCGACAAGATAGTTAAGCCTCACCTTAGCTTTGTGTCTCAAGAGAAATGGAAAATTCTAAGTCTAATGACATTGCTGGGGTGACTGTTGTACCAAAATGTGGCACAGAGTTCAAGGAAGTTGGCGAAGTGAAGATCATGACCACTACAAAGAGATAGGTGATGCTCATGTGGATTTCCTTAGAAGAAGAGTTGGCATATTCCATAAGTTGTTTCATGGTGGGGATGTTAGGTTTAGCCATCTCACTGGGTGTGTTAGTGAGTGAATGTACTCTCCTAAGGTGTCAAAAGATTTGGTCTATTTCATGGTCAAAAGGGGCTATTTCAGACTCAACACACATATACATACACATAAACAGGGACAATGGATTCCTACAATAGACTCGATTGACTTCAAACAAGCAGACAATCATGAGGAACTACATGAGTTAGTCAACATGCTAACACACCAAGCCTACACCACATATAGAAAAAGAAAAAAAAACTCTTTTTGGCTTTTTTAGTTTTTTAGCATCTGCACAAAAACACAACAGTGATATAGATGCAGAAACAACAGTAACAAAAAACACAAAATAAAAACAAGAAAATAGAAGTGCCAAAATTAGATCATAATTTTTTCAACTAAAGTTTTCCTTACAACATAAATAATAATTAATGCCTTTTTCTGACAAAGACACCAAAAACTTGACTCGTTGAAACTTATTGTGAAGTAAGTCAACCTCATCACACAAGTTTACTTGTCAAGTACTAATGTGGTTAAATAGTACCGTGTATCGATCCTATGAGAAAACGCTTAACAAGTATTGTAGTAGAAAAATCTCTCGTTTATGAATCTGGTGAACCTAGCTTGGTGGTAACACAAAGAAGGTTTTAAATCCTAAAATTCTAACAAAAGTAGATTATAACGCAGTAAAAATATAAAAAGTGGAAAAATTATATGAGTTTATTCAAAATTGATGAGGTTTGTGCTTCTGTGATTTAGGGATCGTGGTGATCATGACTTTCCTAAATGCTTACCTATGTGATTGTTGTAAATCGAATGATACGTTGCACTTATGCATACATCTAGGTCATAATAAACCTAGAATCCATGAAGTTGAGGGTTTCTCAATCCCCATGAAATTCTGCTTGATTTATATGATCTCGTGGAATGATTATAGAATTCCACTGGATTATGTCTATTCTCTCAGCATTTTGTGGTCAACCCTTTATTCACTATGCCACTGTTTGAGGTTGTAGTTTCACAAATATTTTAACATCCTAGTTTGTCAGAATAGAAATTAATAAGTTCATAGGTNCTAGGGCAGTTCCTAAGGATTAGGTGACGGCGCCTCATTTTGAAGAGAACGTGCATGTGAACGAAGTAAGACAAATTTTTTTTTCTGTTTTGAGGGTGAAATGAGTATTGACATGTAAATGCAAGTAATTTGCTCATGAAATAGCAAAAAAAAGGATTTTTTTTTTCTTATTATTGAGATGCTCTTTCTATTGATAGAAAATTTCACTCATCATCATTAGTATCTTCATCTCAATTATTTGATGTCCATTTTATGAATTCTCTTTTTATATTTATTTATTTATTTTCAATTTCACACATTGTGTTAAAAATAATCTCACATTTCTAATTTATTTTGATCTAATTGAATTATTTTATCTATAATCCTTCACCTTCCTAATCCTTCAACTCATGGTTTATATATATTTAGAGTTTTATTTACAATAAGTAACACTCTAATTTTTCCTCCAATATACTCATTCATTACCTTTCTATCATAATTATATTATGCATTAAATTTATTATTTTTTATTTTATAAAATTCAATTTAACTATTAAATTTTTTTTTGCTTTAAATGATATCACCCAAGACCAAATCAAAATAGAATTTTCAAGAGACAGAATATTTTGCTTTCCAAGTAATAAAAAAAGAAAAGTTAAACCACATTTTGAATATCTTTTCCTAAGCATCATAATTTTTTAATATACCTAACACGCATGTGTGACTCATGCCATACTAACTTATTACATAGAAAAACTTGTAAAAAACCTAGTAGAAGCTACTTTTTTATATGTTACATATCGCTGTCGTTTTAGAATCTTGAAGCATGACTTTATGCTTGTCAAGTTGTACTCTTACCACGCTTTACTTTCAATAAGGAAAATGCATTTAATCAATATTAGCTTCTCGTTCATGCCATAAACATAGAAATTCTTAATATATTTTGATTATTTTGTTAGCTTAATTTATGTAAAAATCAATTTAGGAATGTACTATAATGAAAAACTAGCCTCTCATGGTGTCTTATGGTAGTCGAGCTTTGATATTTAGGGTCCATTTGCGGCAGTTTCTGCGTTTCAGGTTAAGTTGTTTATCATGAAACGCGGCCCGCGAGTCGACCACAGGGGTCGACCTGTGGTCTGCGTTTAGTGTAAAAACCCAAATGCAGTTTCGGATAAGCTGGTGAAACGCGCGATCCAAACAGTACGGCGGCTTTTTGAAAACGCCGCCCGCACTTATAAGCTGCCCCAAACGGAAGGGTCCGTTTGGGCAGCTTCTGCGTTTCAGGATAAGCCGCTTATCCTGAAATGCGGCTTGCGAGCCGGCTGCAGGGGTCGACCCACGGCCTGTGTTTCGTGTAAAAATCCAAACGCAGTTTCAGATAATTTGGTGAAACGCGCGAACCAAACGGTACGGCGGCGTTTTGAAAATGCCACCCACACTTATAAGCTGCCCCAAACGGACCCTTAGACTTCTATCACAATAAATTTCAAGTATTTATCTAGCAACGTAAATGATATTTTTCTTATTTCATTTTAATAATCTTTATAAAGAGATTGCATCAAGTAAATAGCCATAGAGAGTAATATTTTGCTCTCAAAATTTTAACAAAAAAAATTAAGAAATAATTAATGTTTTATTAAACAGGATTGAGTGATCGCTTATACTGCATGTTAACATTTTACGTGCAAATATGAGAGAATATGAACTCTCCTCATGAAAATCTGGCCATCAAACAATAAAATATTTAATAAAACTCTGACCATCAAGAAATTAATTTTTTATTTCAATTTATTACAAGTTGTATATGATGTCAGCTAATGCATTCCGACCTTCCGAAAAGAATTCAAAGTAAGCAAAAGAATAAAATAATTACATTTGCATGGGGAAGAGTTGGGCACTTGGGCTAACTTTCACGTGCATGGAGGCATAAGCTTAGCTCATGACTTCATGGATGACCTATGGGAACTTCAAATTGGCCATTGCCGACATATTAATGCGTGCACTTTTCTATTAGTAATTTAGCAAAACTAACTAATTTAATTACATTAATTTTTATTTATTATTATTAAGTTTTATTTCATTTAGTAAAGCATAATTCCATGAAGCCGCCCACGAGGTTTATGATTGAAAAATCAATGTTTTGCGTCTCGATTATGGTAAAAGGTGCTTTCAAGTTTCACGTACTTGCCAATTAAGGTAATACTTTTTTGAAAAATTTGGTTCCTCCCTTTTAGGGTTGGTTGCGGCGGCGTTTTGAATACGCATCTAAACTGTAAACTGTGTTTTGGCATCTTATGCGTTTTGAAAACGATGAAAGTAGTGTTTTTATAGCACATCTATCTAGGTGCGGTGACAGCTTTCTGGTAGTGTTCTAGCTTTTACAAAACAATAAACATTTATAATACCAACCACATATAGCTTATCTATAGATTATTTTTAATCAGTTTTTCAGTAGATTATTCAATAAGCTGCAGCTGTCCCAAACAGACCTAATGATTAAGTGGAAAAAAACGAAAGAAATTTAACATGAAATTTTTATATTATGTCATAAAAATAACTTGGAAGCTAAGTATATTTTTTAAATGTAGGGCAAATGATCAACAAAGAATAGTATTTTAATGATAATGCAAATTTTAGTATGTTATGTAAAAGCTATTGTAAAAAATTATTTTTTGTTTTTTCTTCTTTTTGTCATATTGTATATATTATATCAGATTTTGATAAATTTTTATTAATAATATAGCATATTAGCCCATAATATTTTAAGATTATATATTATATTCAGGTTGCTTGTTTAAATATATGTAACTTGCCCACGAGGATTTGTGTTTGAAAAAATTGAACTATTGGAAGCATGCTCTTGAAATAACACCACTGAAGATATACTGTTACTTGTAATGACTTCATCATGGCCATTGAATGTCTCACCATCTTGTTGATTTTTTTTCATTTACTACGAAATCACGTGTGAAAGTAGACTCTATTGCTATTGGGAAGAATNGTAATAAAAAAAGAAAAGTTAAACCACATTTTGAATATCTTTTCCTAAGCATCATAATTTTTTAATATACCTAACACGCATGTGTGACTCATGCCATACTAACTTATTACATAGAAAAACTTGTAAAAAACCTAGTAGAAGCTACTTTTTTATATGTTACATATCGCTGTCGTTTTAGAATCTTGAAGCATGACTTTATGCTTGTCAAGTTGTACTCTTACCACGCTTTACTTTCAATAAGGAAAATGCATTTAATCAATATTAGCTTCTCGTTCATGCCATAAACATAGAAATTCTTAATATATTTTGATTATTTTGTTAGCTTAATTTATGTAAAAATCAATTTAGGAATGTACTATAATGAAAAACTAGCCTCTCATGGTGTCTTATGGTAGTCGAGCTTTGATATTTAGGGTCCATTTGCGGCAGTTTCTGCGTTTCAGGTTAAGTTGTTTATCATGAAACGCGGCCCGCGAGTCGACCACAGGGGTCGACCTGTGGTCTGCGTTTAGTGTAAAAACCCAAATGCAGTTTCGGATAAGCTGGTGAAACGCGCGATCCAAACAGTACGGCGGCTTTTTGAAAACGCCGCCCGCACTTATAAGCTGCCCCAAACGGAAGGGTCCGTTTGGGCAGCTTCTGCGTTTCAGGATAAGCCGCTTATCCTGAAATGCGGCTTGCGAGCCGGCTGCAGGGGTCGACCCACGGCCTGTGTTTCGTGTAAAAATCCAAACGCAGTTTCAGATAATTTGGTGAAACGCGCGAACCAAACGGTACGGCGGCGTTTTGAAAATGCCACCCACACTTATAAGCTGCCCCAAACGGACCCTTAGACTTCTATCACAATAAATTTCAAGTATTTATCTAGCAACGTAAATGATATTTTTCTTATTTCATTTTAATAATCTTTATAAAGAGATTGCATCAAGTAAATAGCCATAGAGAGTAATATTTTGCTCTCAAAATTTTAACAAAAAAAATTAAGAAATAATTAATGTTTTATTAAACAGGATTGAGTGATCGCTTATACTGCATGTTAACATTTTACGTGCAAATATGAGAGAATATGAACTCTCCTCATGAAAATCTGGCCATCAAACAATAAAATATTTAATAAAACTCTGACCATCAAGAAATTAATTTTTTATTTCAATTTATTACAAGTTGTATATGATGTCAGCTAATGCATTCCGACCTTCCGAAAAGAATTCAAAGTAAGCAAAAGAATAAAATAATTACATTTGCATGGGGAAGAGTTGGGCACTTGGGCTAACTTTCACGTGCATGGAGGCATAAGCTTAGCTCATGACTTCATGGATGACCTATGGGAACTTCAAATTGGCCATTGCCGACATATTAATGCGTGCACTTTTCTATTAGTAATTTAGCAAAACTAACTAATTTAATTACATTAATTTTTATTTATTATTATTAAGTTTTATTTCATTTAGTAAAGCATAATTCCATGAAGCCGCCCACGAGGTTTATGATTGAAAAATCAATGTTTTGCGTCTCGATTATGGTAAAAGGTGCTTTCAAGTTTCACGTACTTGCCAATTAAGGTAATACTTTTTTGAAAAATTTGGTTCCTCCCTTTTAGGGTTGGTTGCGGCGGCGTTTTGAATACGCATCTAAACTGTAAACTGTGTTTTGGCATCTTATGCGTTTTGAAAACGATGAAAGTAGTGTTTTTATAGCACATCTATCTAGGTGCGGTGACAGCTTTCTGGTAGTGTTCTAGCTTTTACAAAACAATAAACATTTATAATACCAACCACATATAGCTTATCTATAGATTATTTTTAATCAGTTTTTCAGTAGATTATTCAATAAGCTGCAGCTGTCCCAAACAGACCTAATGATTAAGTGGAAAAAAACGAAAGAAATTTAACATGAAATTTTTATATTATGTCATAAAAATAACTTGGAAGCTAAGTATATTTTTTAAATGTAGGGCAAATGATCAACAAAGAATAGTATTTTAATGATAATGCAAATTTTAGTATGTTATGTAAAAGCTATTGTAAAAAATTATTTTTTGTTTTTTCTTCTTTTTGTCATATTGTATATATTATATCAGATTTTGATAAATTTTTATTAATAATATAGCATATTAGCCCATAATATTTTAAGATTATATATTATATTCAGGTTGCTTGTTTAAATATATGTAACTTGCCCACGAGGATTTGTGTTTGAAAAAATTGAACTATTGGAAGCATGCTCTTGAAATAACACCACTGAAGATATACTGTTACTTGTAATGACTTCATCATGGCCATTGAATGTCTCACCATCTTGTTGATTTTTTTCATTTACTACGAAATCACGTGTGAAAGTGAACTCTATTGCTATTGGGAAGAATATTTAGGTTCTTTGTTGATCACTTCAAGTCCGTGATGACCTGCCTAATGTGCTTCATGTGAATTAACGATGTCATGGTGATGATTATAGGATGTATAAAAGGCTTTATACATTTTTTATTTGTGGTTATAAATGGTGCGTAAATGAACTGAATCAATTTGGAAGAAGTAGGAGCGACAAGTACAAGACGCTTGAGTCAAATTGAGACGTGGCATTATAAGCTCCTCAAACTAATTATATAGGAAAGAAATTTAGAAATATATTTAAGAAATCTAAGGTCATGAGGAAAGTCTATGCTAATTAACCTACCTATATATGAAAATAATGTTGGATCCTGAATTGTTTTGTGAATAACATCAAAAGAATAGAACATCGGTCGAATGAAGGAAAGAGAAATAAAGCACTAGTAATACTTAGTTTTTTAGAAGTTTTTCTGAGGTCCCCCTAAGTGAAAATGATATTTCTATTTATAATTCTTTGGTCGGGTATTATAAATTACATGGTTGTCCATCCATTTAACGGGAATGTTATTACAATTACAATTTATTACATCTTTAAATATCGATAACTGAATATAACATATTTTGGCTCTGTAACTGTCATTGGCGTTGCTCCACATCTGTACCGCTTCCAACACTGCTTCACATTTGTAAAGAGCATTTGGTATTCATTGGATCGAACCATAATTACTCGGTTGTAGCTTCAAGAAATATTTAAACATTCTAGTTCGCCAAACAAACTGTAAATTAAGTTCACTGGTTAACCAACAACATAGGTCATGGAATCAGAAGAAAACGCTTGTGGGAAAACATCCCAAAAAACCACAATGAAAAATACTACTTAAACATCACAAAGACACGAAAAAGAGTTTAAGAACACATTGTCGAGAAAACCACATACATGAAATCTATGCAGATCATCCTTGCAAGGTATAAGAAAAAAACTAAGCTTTATAATAAAGGCTCATCTTCTCCACAAGAGTAGTACGTCTCCCTCAAATACAATAAATCTTAAAAAAAATCACAAGAACTCAAAGTGAAAAAACACCCCTTAAGTTTATAATCCAAAGGACGGATAGAAACTTTAGGGAAGAGCTCTTCCTAATCGAATTATCTGCTTTTTTATAAACTTTAGCTGCCCAAGGTCTTCTTAGACTGACCTTATGAGTAGATATATCGGCAAGGCTCAAGAAAGGAAATAAAGCTCTTATCAAAATAAGCTCTGTAAACTAGACGTGAGCATGTCATTAAGCCGATGCGGGTGCTCTGGAAACGGCGTGGGTGCGCCTCAACTACGGTGCGGGTGTACCTCTACTATGGCACAGGTGCGACACGTGTTAGGATGACAGACACGTGCGGGTGCCTGCAATGAGTGTGGGCACTTTTATGGTAGGCACAGGTGAATTGAACATAGCACGAGTGTGCCAGAGTTAAAGCGGGCACATCGAATGTATGTCGCGGGTATGTTGGTTTAGAATCTCTATTTTATGCTCATTTCCACTTTTTTTCAATCAAATTTCACGTGTACCTTGTCTCTTGCATGACTAAGATAAGAATACTCTTCTCAAGCATAATATTAGTAGAAAAAGATGTAAAAAGATGGGAAAATGNACACATCGAATGTATGTCGCGGGTATGTTGGTTTAGAATCTCTATTTTATGCTGATTTCCACTTTTTTTCAATCAAATTTCACGTGTACCTTGTCTCTCGCATGACTAAGATAAGAATACTCTTCTCAAGCATAATATTAGTAGAAAAAGATGTAAAAAGATGGGAAAATGTGTCATTAAAATATTATATATTCAAGTTTTATCAAAATCCCTAAACTTGCCTACTACTTGCCCTTTAGAAATCTCTATGACCTAACTCAGATTTCAATCAAAATGGGTTGTCTTTATTTTATGAGAATCTTATTCTAAGAAAAACAAAATAAACATATAATACAGTATTAAGGTTTCTAGTACTATGAGAGTATTCATTTTCATAATTACATCTTAAACTCATCATGTTTTTCCTTATTTTATACATAAAAACTATAATTCTTTAAATTGGTGAGACTAAAATCCCACTTATCTTTCCACGAATGTTTAAATGCTTACTTCTTATTTTAATAATCAGCTTTCCCTTAACTATTCACACATTTATAACTTCCCAATAATTGTATTACAATTATAAGTAAACTATTTAACATCGGGACAAGGCTAAAAGTTCAACTTTTGAATGTGATAGTGCTTAGCCTTCAGATTTTTCTCCTATTTCTATTTTTCTTTTCTTTTTATCTCTTTTTATAAATATATCCTTTTTCTTTCTTTTTATTTTAGTGGTGTGAGAATTACCATATTTAGTTAAACATCCAGCTTTTTTATCTTCTTTTGCTTTTTAGAACTTTAGGCTTTCTAGTCCCTCCTTGTTTACTTTCCCCTTGTTATGATCTTCGGTTCTTAGAAAAACCCATTCAAATGAATGTTCATCCTTTGTTAAAATGAAAATAGTAAGGTTTTAAAATTTCTAAGGATTACTGAGGAGTCTCATAGTCCTACCTCTTTAAACGCTTAGAGATTTTTATGTTTAAAAAAAGNGATCAGCTTTCCCTTAACTATTCACGCATTTATAACTTCCCAATAATTGTATTACAATTATAAGTAAACTATTTAACATAGGGACAAGGCTAAAAGTTCAACTTTTGAATGTGATAGTGCTTAGCCTTCATATTTTTCCCCTATTTCTATTTTTCTTTTCTTTTTATCTCTTTTTATAAATATATCCTTTTTCTTTCTTTTTATTTTAGTGGTGTGAGAATTACTATATTTAGTTAAACATCCAGCTTTTTTATCTTCTTTTGCTTTTTAGAACTTTAGGCTTTCTAGTCCCTCCTTGTTTACTTTCCCCTTGTTACCCATTCAAATGAATGTTCGTCTTTTGTTAAAATGAAAATAGTAAGGTTTTAAAAATTCTAAGGATTACTGAGGAGTCTCATAGTCCTACCTCTTTAAACGCTTAGAGATTTTTATGTTTAAAAAAAGAAGAATATTTTAGCCACAAGGCTCGTATTATACAAATCCATCCTAACTATTAATGAATTTCACAATGCCCTAATAGAAATCTTTCTTTTCATTAAAAATGAATTAAGACTCATAAAATTTGGCAAAAATCAAAATCTCAACAAGTAACATAATCACTTAAGGCCATCAATTTGTGTGAACTTCCCTCACCCAAAGTTGGTTCATTTCCTACTGTTTTAACATCTCTATGCCAAATCGTCTAAATAGAAGATATTAATAGAAGAAATAGAATATGAACAAATATGTTTTGCAAAAGCATAGAATTATGCAACATGCTTGCAAGTTACATGAAAAATAAACATTACANATAACATAATCACTTAAGGCCATCAATTTGTGTGAACTTCCCTCACCCAAACTTGGTTCATTTCCTACTGTTTTAACATCTCTATGCCAAATTGTCTCAATAGAAGATATTAAAAGAAGGAATAGAATACGAACAAATATGTTTTGCAAAAGCATAGAATTATGCAACATGCTTGCAAGTTACATGAAAAATAAACATTACANAATCCTAATGGGTGAGACAGGTCACTCTATCTCCTTTTCCTGAGTCTTTGGTTCAACTCTTAAGGTAGGGTCTAATTCTACTGAGTCTTGTCCCCTAAGGCCATTTTCCCAACTCTTTTCCACTTCTCAACCTCAAAACTTGTACTTAGTCCCTCTTTCGTTAGAGTTTACTTTAATGTTAATTGGGAGTATACATGGGTGTTTATTGTTTGCAACATTTACCAGCCGTCCTAATTAATGTTCTTTGTTCTTAATGGATACAACTTGGCTCTGTAATTGGCTATCCATTTGTGTTACTAGCCCCTCAGTNGAGATCGGTCCACTAACTGTAAGGTCCAATTGGTTGTCTGGGAATTTCTTATTTGAAGTCATTTGGAAATGAACAAAAACATCAGTTTGATACTAGCTCCTAAGTCACAAAGGTCTCTTCCTACAAACTTCTCTCCTATGGCACATGGGATGGTACAACTCTCTATGTCCTTCATCTTTAGCTGTAAATTCTTCTGCAAGATGGAACTACATTCCTCAGTCAATGGTATAGTCTCAAAATGCCCTAATCTCCCTTTCCTAGTTAAGATATTTTTCATGAACCTTAAATGGACAGGCATCTATTCTCGTGCTTTATCAAAATGTATGATAATGGTCAGTTACTTGAACACTTGTAAGAACCTAGAGAATTATTGATCCACTTTTTGTTTTTTCAGTGTTTTGGGAAAAGATGGTGGCAATCTTTCTTCAGGGTCTATCCTAATGGGTGAGACAGGTCACTCTACCTCCTTTTCCTGAGTCTTTGGTTCATCTCTTAAGGTAGGGTCTAATTCCACTGAGTCTTGTCCCCTAAGGCCATTTTCCCAACTCTTTTCCACTTCTCAACCTCAAAACTTGTACTTAGTCCCTCTTTCGTTAGAGTTTACTTTAATGTTAATTGGGAGTATACATGGATGTTTATTGTTTGCAACATTTACCAGCTGTCCTAATTGATGTTCTTTGTTCTTAATGGATACAACTTGGCTCTGTAATTGGCTATCCATTTGTGTTACTAGCTCCTCGGTGGATGATCGTTTCTGCATGGGTTGAGCATTGTTTTGGAAACATGGTGGGTAAGACTATTTTTTAGGGTTTGCTTCTAGGTTAATCCCATGGCCTACAAGGTTGGTTTGATAGTTTCCCTTAGTCACTGGTTGATGCTCCATTAAAAGTTTTAGTGATTTCTCCAACCTGTTTTGTATATATTTGTATAGGGGTAATGATCATAGTTTTCTATGACATTAAAAGGCTCTAAGGTTGAAATGTTCGAATATACTACTAGTTCATACATCAATCCATCATTTGGNACCTACAAGGTTGGTTTGATAGTTTCCCTTTGTCACCGGTTGATGCTCCATTAAAAGTTTTTGTGATTTCTCCAACCTGTTTTGTATATATTTGTATAGGGTTAATGATCATAGTTTTTTATGACATTAAAAGGCTCTAAGGTTGAAATGTTCGAATATACTACTAGTTCATACATCAATCCATCATTTGGTTGAAGTGCTTGCATCGGAATCATCCTCAGATTTTTTTAACTTTCTATAAAGTGTCAGCTACTTGAGTATGAAATCTATGTAATACCTCAAATTCATGCATGCTGGCTACTTCCTAGGGTGTGACTTTCTTAAAAGTCCATTAAAAATTGTTTGTGGTCATTTCTTTGATCAATTGGTAAGCATCCTCAAAAGGTTTGGACATTAATGAACCTCCTGCAACAACATCTATTATGAACCTCAGAGAACCTAACAATCCAGTGTAAAAGGTTTGAATGAATAGACAATCAAGTAATCGAGCTCTTTCAAATAAAGTCCCTAAATCTCTCCTAGGCGTTATAAATATATTCTCCACCACTTTGGGTAAACGAGGTAATGTCGTGCTTAAGTTTGACAATCTTTATTGATGAAAAGTATTTTGTCAGAAACATTTGATCTTGGTCATTCAAGGTTGTGATTAATCTTGGGATAAGGGAGCTAAGCAAAACCTTAGATTTATCCCTAAAAAAAAAGTGAAAAGCCTAAGTTTAAGAACATCAGTAGGGACACCTTGTTCAAGAACATGCAACAGAATTCAATGAAGTTGACTAAGTGAAGATTTGGATCCTCATATGGTAGTCCCCCAAACTATCTATTTTGGACCATTTGAATTATGAAAAGTTCCAAATCGAAGGAGTTGACCTCTATAATGGGATCGTTGATGCTCATGTAGATTTCCTCAAAAGATAGGTTGGCATATTCCCTAAGTGCTTTCATGGATGGGATGTAGGGTTAGGATTCTGAATGTGCTTGTTAGTGAGTGAATGTGCTCACCTACGACTTATAATGGTTTAGTCTATTTTAGAGTAAAAGGGGCTAGGTTAGACTTAGAACCCTTATTCATACACATAAACAAGGACAATAGATTCCTAAAATAGACTCGACAAACTTCAAACAGGCAGATAATCACGACAATCAACATGCAAACACACAAAACATACACCACATGCAAACAAAGAAAAAAAAAACAACTCCTATTGGATTTTTTGATTTTTTTAAATATTTTTTAGCTTTTTATAATTTTTCACCACCTACACAGAAACAAAACAAAATTATAGATGCAACAGCAATACAAAAAAAAGAAGGCACAAAAAAATAGCAATGTTAAACTTAGATCCTAAGTTTTTTAATTATGTTTTCTTGACAGCAGAAACAACTATTGTCTCCTTTTCTTGACAACAGTGCCAAAAATATGATGTTTTGAAACTTACTATGAAGTAATGCAGTTGCACACACAAGTTTACATGTTAATTAATAATGTTGTTAGAGAATATCGCGTATCAATCCCATGAGGATAGAATTTACAAGTATTTTAGAAGAAAAATCTCAAGTGTATGATTCTGGTGAACCTAGTTTGATGGCAACACAACAGAGGTTTTAAAAGCCAAAATCTTAATAAAAGCTAAATAGATCACATACAATAGAAAAAGAATAAGTGAAAAAAGTCCTAAGAGTTTCTTCAAGGTTGTTGAGGCTCTTGCCTCAGCGATTTGGGGATCGTGATGATCATGACATTCTTAAATGTTTCATTGTGTGATTGGGCCAAACAAACGTAAGCTACAATAAAGGAGTTATGGTCGTGGTTTCCTATAATATTAATAAACTCTGACTTTGACATGCTTGGATATACTACCAGTCCATACATCAATCCATCACTGAGGGAAAATCCTTGCATCACAGTCATCCCCAAATTATCTAACTTCCTATAAATAGTAGCCACTTGAGTAGCAATGATATAAAATACATTAGATTTATGCACACTAGCTACTTTTTAAGGTGTGACTCTCTCAAAATTCCATTGAAAATTGTTTGTGGCTATTTCTTTAATCAATTGGTAAGCATTCTCATAAGGTTTGGACATCAATGAGCCTTCTGCAGTAGCATCCATTATGGACCTCAGAGAACCTGCTAATTCATTGTAAATTTTTGAATAATTGGCCAATATGGCAATGCATGGTGTGGACTCCTCCTAAGTAAGTTTTTGAATCTCTCATAGGCGTCATAATTAGATTCTTCATCAATTGGGTGAATGAGGTAATGTTATTCTTATGTTTGGAAGTCTATGGAGGGTAATTTGCTAAAAAAAAATTGGGCTAGGTCATCCCAAGTTGTGATTGATGGTGCGACAAGATAGTTAAGCCTCACCTTAGCTTTGTGTCTCAAGAGAAATGGAAAATTCTAAGTCTAATGACATTGCTGGGGTGACTGTTGTACCAAAATGTGGCACAGAGTTCAAGGAAGTTGGCGAAGTGAAGATCATGACCACTACAAAGAGATAGGTGATGCTCATGTGGATTTCCTTAGAAGAAGAGTTGGCATATTCCATAAGTTGTTTCATGGTGGGGATGTTAGGTTTAGCCATCTCACTGGGTGTGTTAGTGAGTGAATGTACTCTCCTAAGGTGTCAAAAGATTTGGTCTATTTCATGGTCAAAAGGGGCTATTTCAGACTCAACACACATATACATACACATAAACAGGGACAATGGATTCCTACAATAGACTCGATTGACTTCAAACAAGCAGACAATCATGAGGAACTACATGAGTTAGTCAACATGCTAACACACCAAGCCTACACCACATATAGAAAAAGAAAAAAAAACTCTTTTTGGCTTTTTTAGTTTTTTAGCATCTGCACAAAAACACAACAGTGATATAGATGCAGAAACAACAGTAACAAAAAACACAAAATAAAAACAAGAAAATAGAAGTGCCAAAATTAGATCATAATTTTTTCAACTAAAGTTTTCCTTACAACATAAATAATAATTAATGCCTTTTTCTGACAACGACACAAAAAACTTGACTCATTGAAACTTATTGTGAAGTAAGTCAACCTCATCACACAAGTTTACTTGTCAAGTACTAATGTGGTTAAATAGTACCGTGTATCGATCCTATGAGAAAAGGCTTAACAAGTATTGCAGTAGAAAAATCTCTCGTTTATGAATCTGGTGAACCTAGCCTGGTGGTAACACAAAGAAGGTTTTAAATCCTAAAATTCTAACAAAAGTAGATTATAACACAGTAAAAATATAAAAAGTGGAAAAATTATATGAGTTTATTCAAAATTGATGAGGTTTGTGCTTCTGTGATTTAGGGATCGTGGTGATCATGACTTTCCTAAATGCTTACCTATGTGATTGTTGTAAATCGAATGATACGTTGCACTTATGCATACATCTAGGTCATAATAAACCTAAAATCCATGAAGTTGAGGGTTTCTCAATCCCCATGAAATTGTGCATGATTTATATGATCTCGTGGAATGATTATAGAATTCCACTGGATTATATCTATTCTCTCAGCATTTTGTGGTCAACCCTTTATTCACTATGCCACGGTTTGAGGTTGTAGTTTCACAAATATTTTAACATCCTAGTTTGTCAGAATAGAAATTAATAAGTTCATAGGTTAATCCACAACATATGCCATGAAATTATAGGAAAACGCTATTGGAAACAACTCAGAAAATCATTATGAAAATCACTACCCTACATCACAAAGACACAAAAAAGAGTTTATCGACACATTGTCGAGAAACCCACCGACATGAAATCCATTCAAAACTTTGTTACAATATATAAAGGAAAGTAAGACTTATAATAAAGGCATGTTCTCTCCATAAGAGCAGCTCCTCTCCCTCTCATACAACAATTCTTTCATATATTCACAAGAACTAAAAGTTTAAAATCACCCCTTAGGGNGATGTAAATGAAAGTAAGACTTATAATAAAGGCATGTCCTCTCCATAAGAGCAACTCCTCTCCCTCTCATACAACAATTCTTTCATATATTCACAAGAACTAAAAGTTTAAAATCACCCCTTAGGGTTTCAATTCAATGGAAGGAGAAATACCTAAGGGAATAGCTGTCTCTAATGAAATTATCTCCTTTTTTACAATCTATAGCCACCCATGATCCCTAAGGCCGGTCTCACGAGAAGATATATAGGCAAGACTCAACAAAGATAAGAAAATNAGGAAGGAGAAATACCTAAGGGAATAGTTGTCTCTAATGAAATTATCTCCTTTTTTACAATCTCTAGCCACCCATGATCCCTAAGGCCGGTCTCACGAGAAGATATATAGGCAAGACTCAACAAAGATAAGAAAATTATTGCCAAAATAAGTTCAATGAACTAGACACGGGCTTGTCACGAAGCCAGGGCGGTTTCACCTCAACTACGACGCTGGTGCGCCGCGTGTTGGGAAGACGAACAAAAGCGGATGTTTTGCCATGAGCGCAGGCGCTTTCGGTGGGCACAGGTGCAACAGAGTGAAAGCAGATAGGCTGGATGTGTGGCGCGAGTGCGCTGGCTCGAAATCTCCTTTTTGTGCTGTTTTTTTGCTTTTATTCTCTCAAATTTCCTATCAATTCCTGCAAAACTAATACAAAAAAAAAACACTTCTCAAGCAAAAAATTAGTAGAAAAATATGTTAAAATATGGAGAAATGTGCCGTAAATAATTAAATATTAAATTTATAACATTCTTCAATATAAAAATTATGGATGGAAATTATTTATATTACAAAATAATGTAAAACTTACCTCTCTCACNCGCGGATGTTTTGTCATGAGCGCAGGCGCTTTGCGGTGGGCACAGGTGCAACGGAGTGAAAGCGAACAGGTCGGATGTGTGGCGCGAGTGCGCTGGTTCAAAATCTCCTTTTTGTGCTGATTTTTTGCTTTTATTCTCTCAAATTTCCTATCAATTCCTGCAAAACTAATAAAAAAAAACACTTTTCAAGCAAAATATTCGTAGAAAAATATGTTAAAATATGGAGAAATGTGTCGTAAGAAAATTACATATTCAATTTATATCATTCTTCAATATAAAAATTATGGATGGAAATTATTTATATTACAAAATAATGTAAAACTTACCTCTCTCACATATTAATGTAAGAAATAGATTCAAATACATCTCCTAATGTTAACTCAAGTTAAGAATAACTCATTGATGATTCACCGGGAACATGCCATACTAAGGGTCCGTTTGGGGCAGCTTGTGCGTTTCAGGATAAGCTGCTTATCCTGAAACGCGGCCCGCGGGCCNATCAAGTTCAGAATAACTCATTGATGATTCACCGGGAACATGCCATACTAAGTCGTGTATTATGAATCTTTTTTTAAAAATGTAGAACTCTATTATCAGCTTATATATGAAAATTCTTCTTGTTGAATTGATAACATGGGCATTTGATCTTATCTAATGATCTAATTTTGCTTAATTAGAAGTAAAGATGAGGAAGACATCCTCACTGTTGTTTAAATCTTCTATTAAATGAACTCTAAAAAAGATATCAAATATCATTGAAAGTGGAGATTTTGAGGTATGCTAAGAAAATTAGATTGATATAGCATTAGCATTAGCACAATTTAATGGTTGCCCAACTTGCCTAGTTAGACAAAATATATCTAANTTTGCCTCTTTCACATCCTTCAATTGCCTTTTTCACATGCTTTTCCTTTAAAAAAGTTCAACATCATTGTCGCACTAAAAAAAGATTAACAATAAATTTCTCACTTTCTAGGGNCTCTAGTAATATTGAAGGTCGTGAATTCTAAGCTTAGTTTTGTTTATACGAGTGGAATATCAAGCTTAACTTTTTTATATTACAACAAATACATACATACATTAAACACATAAGATAAAGGTCCATAATTTCATAAACTAATCTTACTATTTTAAATTAGGGACAATTACATAAAGAACACCAAAAACAATGCTATTTATAAAACAAGCCTCCACATTCATCCATTTTTTAAATTCTCAATCAAATATCAAAATTTTTTATAAAATGAAAACGAAATTTCTTATTTTTATCAAATTCTCAATAATTTGATCGTGACACGTATATATGCACCAGTTCTGTAGTTCAAAAAATCACTTGTGCTTGATTTGTAAATATAATGTTTGCTTGGTATGTAATCATCCCCTTTAAAAATAAACACAAAAAAAATAATAAAAAATTAAGGAGCACTAAAAAAGAAAGGGGCAATTTCGATCAAAGGCTTGCATGATTAAACCTGGCAGGCCCATCTTGAACACTCGTTTGGGCACAAGCATTTATTAATCAGGGAAGGCCCACCAGAGCTCACCCAATGGACAAAGACCAATATTCATCCATAAAAACCCACAAACTAACTTATTTATCACCCTTTTTTGTTATCTTTTATTATTTATTTATTATTTTTTTTTATTTTTTGTTTTGGAAAACTAAGCCATCTCCGAAATAATGATTATATTGTGTTGGAACAGATCAAGTCACAAATGATTTACATCTGAATTTTTTTAGCTGTAGCTTTTCACTTTAGTTGATTTGATAAGGCCAAATCAAGTGTGTTCTTAGGTCCATTGGTACAAACCTGCTTCAGGCCTCTATAAGTTGGCATCTGCTTTGGATGCTACCTTTGCCTATCGTTCATTTTTATTTGATTATGAATAATGTGATAGATTACAAATAATTTTCAGTCTTTTAACTGCTAATTTTACCTTTTAATTCAAATTTTTAATCCTGATAAGTACTGTTATTTTTATGTGTTACTTAAAAATACTGATTTGATTAGAGTCTGTTTGAAGCCGCTAAAACTTATTAAAATGCAGCTTGAAGTTGTTGAAAAATAATCTGATATTAAAAAACCTCCCGTGATTACTATAATTTTTTTTAAAAAAAAATTAGACCTCAGCTTGAAAGCAGCCACCACACGTAGCTCAAATTGTTGAAAAAGCTATTAAGATATAGTTTACACAAACAGACTAACTGCGGTGCAGTGCCGCACCACCTGCCCCAAACGAATCCTAAATTTTTTTTAGTCGAACTCTAGTTATAGAACAGGCTAACCTTTCTCTAAAAGTAAATCAATGCAATAATCAAAGTTCAGGACATCCATGCTCTTAACTACAACTTCAAACTGCTTCATATCTTAATTCATTATGAAAAAGATAACAATCAACTTGAGTAGTTATCATTATCGCCCAGTCGAAGTTATTTCATGGAAAGTACCAAGCCAAACTATATTTANTGCTTTGGATGCTACCTTTGCCTATCGTTCATTTTTATTTGATTACGAAGAGTATTGAATAGATTTTCGGGAAAATTACTCCATAATAATGTGATAGATTATAAATAATTTTCAGTCTTTTAACTGCTAATTTTACCTTTTAATTCAAATTTTTAATCCTGATAAGTACCGTTATTTTTATGTGTTACTTAAAAATCATGATTTGATTAGAGTCTGTTTGAAGCCGCTAAAACTTATTAAAATGCAGTTTGAAGTTGCTGAAAAATAATCTGATATTCAAAAACCTCCCGTGATTACTATAATTTTTTTTAAAAAAAAATTAGACCTCAGCTTGAAAGCAGCCACCACACCTAGCTCAATTTGTTGAAAAGGTTATTAAGATATAGTTTACACAAATAGACAAACTGCGGTGCAGTGCTGCACCACCCGCCCTAAACGAATCCTAAATTTTTTTTACTCGAACTCTAATCATAAAACAGGCTAACCTTTCTCTGAAAGTAAATCAATGCAATAATCGAAGTTCAGGACATCCATGCTCTTAACTACAACTTCTAACTGCTTCATATCTTAATTCATTATGAAAAAGATTACAATAATCTCAACTTGAGTAGTTATCATTATCGCCCAGTCGAAGTTATTTCATGGAAAGTACCAAGCCAAACTATATTTATATGAAAATGTTTATTGCACTCCACAATGTTTACGTATTATAAACAAAACAACTTTAATACCACCAATAACTAGCTCCTTTAGGAACTCCTTGGAACTTGACTTAAATTAACGTTCTCTATGAATAGAAAGATTAGAACTATGAAAGAACTATGTGAATAAAATAAACAAGCTGCAAGTCCAAAATTGTAAGAGATAAATTTTAGATTTGGCGATGGAATTTGTTGAACGTTATGTGTTTACCCTTAGCTGAAACTTGAAGAATCTGTTGTCTGAATCGGCTATACAAGCAACATTAGGATGCACATAAATTCAGGTTGATGAGAGCTTACGATAATAGAGACTATACAATGAGAGGTTATACGGTTCAAAGGGAATTTTTTTGAATAGATTTCGCTTTTGTGATAAGTTTATTGTTCTTATAGCTAACTCTATTAATAACGAATGGTTTTCTATCCTCATTAATGCTAAAGCTCGCGGCTTTTTTAATTCTTTTATAGTTGTGTGGCATGGTGATCATTTATCTTCACACCTATTCACTATTGCTACTGAATATCTCTCCGGGGCCCTTAACTTTCTTTATGCAAATCACAGAATATGTCATTTTAGATCCAAACGCAACATGCACACTTCACATTTGGCTTTTGTTGATGACTTCATTATGTTTTCTAATGGCTCCATTGTGTCTATCAAACTCATCTAAAGAGTGTTAAGAAAATTTGAAAACCGAAGTGGTATCCACATTAACTTTAATAAAAGTTGTTTTATTTTGGGATAATGTGTTAGTCCCTCTCAAATTAACAAATTTACTAATATTTTTAATGTTCCTACTAAATCCCTCCTTAAATATCTTGCTGAGCCTATTTCCAAAGGAAAGAAGCGCTCTTACTAGTATGTGGAAAAGATTAGATAGCTGGGGCTTTCATTTGCTTCTTATGGGTCATAGGCTTTCTTTATTAAATAGTGTCTTATGCTCTCTTCAAGTGTACAATTTCCAATCCTTAAATCCAACTACTTGTTGTGTGCCTAAAATTGGAACGCATTATGAATAAGTTTTTTTGGGGTTCTNTAGAACTATGTGAATAAAATAAACAAGCTGCAAGTCCAAAATTGTAAGAGATAAATTATAGATTTGGCGATTGAATTTGTTGAACGTTATGTGTTTACCCTGAGCTGAAAGTTGAAGAATCTGTTGTCTGAATCGGCTATACAAGCAACATTAGGATGCACATAAGTTTTGGTTGATGAGAGCTTACGATAATAGAGACTATACAATGAGAGGTTATACGGTTCAAAGGGAATCTTTTTGAATAGATTTCGCTTTTGTGACAAGTTTATTGTTCTTATAGCTAACTCTATTAATAACGAATAGTTTTCTATCCTCATTAATGCTAAAGCTCACGGTTTTTTTAATTCCTTTATAGTTGTGTGGCATGGTGATCCTTTATCTTCACACCTATTTACTATTGCTACTGAATATCTCTCTAGGGCCCTTAACTTTCTTTATGCAAATCACAGAATATGTCATTTTAGATCCAAACGCAACATGTACGCTTCACATTTGGCTTTTGTTGATGACTTCAATATGTTTTCTAATGGCTCCATTGTGTCTATCAAACTCATCTAAAGAGTGTTAAGAAAATTTGAAAACCGAAGTGGTATCCACTTTAGCCTTAATAAAAGTTGTTTTATTTTAGGATAAGGTGTTAGTCCCTCTCAAATTAACAAATTTACTAATATTTTTAATGTTCCTACTAAATCCCTCCTTAAATATCTTG
>JXCR01098761.1:102075-114875 GCA_002079205.1 Phalaenopsis hybrid cultivar
CCAGGGTCAATCCTAAGGCCAAGTAACCCTATAAAAACTCTTCTTGAGCTTTCCCATAATGATCTTACCTTCTAAACATTAGAGGTTAGGACCAATATGTGGAATCTCAAGTTGAGCAAAGAGAAGAATTTTGAATTTCTAATGGTGAGGATACCTTTTCTAGTTTTCTAAGACTAGTCAATAGGAAAGTCCTATGAGTAGACCTAGGCTACTAAAGAAGTTTCTAGACCTCAACCAAAAGTGAGGTCAACATTCATATCTACAAAACTACTCCCTACCATGAAGATTAGTAGAGTTATAAAAGAAAGTGTCATTTTAAATTATTGCATTCAAATGGAAAACCCATTAAAGTGGGCTCGATTATTTTCAAATTTGTTATGGGTAATATTATGAATGGGTCAATATATGGACTTGGGCATCCTTCTACGAACCGACCCAAACACCCTTAAAATTCACGGTTTGCACAGTAAAACGCCATTTTTAACATTTGAGTCACCTTCAACCTCCATTTTTTCATCTAAGGCTTTCTATTGCTTGGATTAGAGGTGATTTTAAGCCAAACGAAGTTTGGATTTCATATTCTCTAGGTAAGAGCTACACTTTGAACTCAAAATCTTTTATTTTCACCAAAGATTTTCTTCAATTGCTGAGATCCAAAATTTTGAGAATTTTTTGGAAGATTCTGAGAAAATCCTTTGGTGAAGAACACTTAATTAGTAGATTTAAGTTTAAAATGTTCCACAGTATGATTTTTAGAATTTTTTGGAATTTATTTTGATTTTATCAAATTTTCTTAGATTTACCATGGCACCTAGAATGAGCAAAGGAAAGGGAAAAGTAGATTTTGATGATCAAAGGTTTGTCAACTACAAGGCCAACACTTGCTTCAATAGTCTACTTAAAACTAAAAAAGTGATTCCGAATTGAGGATTTAAAAATCTAGGAGGAGAAGTTGAGAGATTAATCAATGCTCGCCAGTGGGAGAATTTTTGCTACTTTACTGCCGAGGCGATTATTGGTGTAGTTATGGGGTTTTATGTCAATTTCAAGGAGACTTGTGAAGATTATGTGTTTGTTCGTGGAAAAGTGGTACTTCAAGGAAGATTAATGAATTTTATCAATTAGAAGATGTGTATAGCTGCCAATACAAATCATTTTTTGCTACGAATGAGGCATTGGTTGAGGTTGTTTTTTTTTTCTTACTGATGGAAGAGGAACCTGGAAGGTGAAGAATGGAGTTAAGGTAAACTTTCCTCTTTCTATGTTAAAGGTAGTATCTAAGGCTTGGCACTATTTTATTTCTGTAAGAATGATACCAACAAACCATCATAGTGAGGTAACAAAGGATAGAGCCATCTAGAAATTTTGTATCCAGTAGGTGATGAGGATAAATGTAGGCTCTATTATTTATAAGAAAACTAGATCTATTGCTTTGGGAGAGACCACCGGTGGTTTAGCTCACCCTGCACTGAACTTCACACTATGTGAATAGACAGAAGTTGATTATAGAGCAGATGAGGAGAGGATTGAACCCCTAAAACCTATTGGGCCTGCCAATATAAAGGCTTATGAATCTCATGTTGGATGGAGATCTAGAAGTAGGACCAGAGATATTCCTTCTACTTCAAGTACTTCTGGTACCTTTACTATCCAGGAACTTATGGAGCAGATGATGACCCAACAGGGAGATATCTTGAGAATGGAACATGTGGAGGCCATAAATGCTCACATTGATGGTTTGATAAGATAGAAATTCAAATATGATGCTGCTTATGATGATTGAATGATCAAATATATGAGGGGTGATCACTCAGTTCAGTTTCCTACTCATCTTATTTTTACTCCATATCAGCAGTAGAATTTAGATGTGGAAGAAGAAGAAAAAGACGATGATTGATGATATGTGTGTTAGATTTTTAATTATTTTTATGTTTAGTTCTACTTTATTTTTGAGACTGTTTGTTTGTGGACTGTGATACTTTATTTTAATTTTTAAGCTATGTTGTGAACTGTAGATTTGTGAAACTACTAGAAGTTATTAGTTTTTAGTACTTTGTTGGATGTATTGGTAGTTAACTCTTTCTTATCAAAAATTTTATTTGTATTATGTGTTATTTAATGTTTTAAGTCTTGTAGTTTTTCATATTAGCACCTGCAATATTTTAGAGTTAAATTTCAAATCAGAATCTTCAACGGGTAATCATTTTCTTTATGTATTAAATGTTTTCTTTCACCCTTTATTTTTCAGTTTTTCATTTAAAATCGTTTACAATTTTAAGTTTGGGGGGAAAAATTTTCTTTTTAAAAATAAAAGAGACTTAATTTTATTTTTCCTCAAATAGTTATATTTTTAAAATATTTTAAAAAAATCTAACATGATATTTGGTATTAAAGGGTAACTTTAGATAACTGTATTTATCTTTCTAAATATATAGTAAACCAGAGTAAATTTTTTTAAATAATAAAGGTTAATTTAGAGATTAAGATATTTGGTATGATAGAATAAGACTATGTTTTTTCTATTTTAAGTAAAGGAATTTGTATTTTTGAAGTATTAAAAATCTTAGAGATTCATGTAAGAAGAAAATATTAAAACTTTACCAAAAAATCTTTAAAGCTAATATAAATTTATAAAGTGAAGAAATATAAAAAGTTTTTAACTTTAAGAAGAGGATAGTGAAGTCCAAAATCATTAAAGGCTATCCAGATATAGTAATCCTCACATAAAAAAAAGAAAAAATAAATAAAAGAAAAAGGATTGAAAATGATCCTGAAAAGAAAAAGAAAAACAGAAAAAGAAAGAAAAGAAAAAAGAATTGAAAATGATCCTGAAAAGAAATAGAAAAAGAGAAAATGAAATAAAACAAAGAGGATTAAAAATGATCCCGAACAGAAAAAGAAAAGAAAATAAGAAAGATGTGAGGAGAAGCTTGAGGAGATGTCTAATTAAAAATTAGTTTCACTTAAATCAACTTAAAGAAGAAGGCTTGAATACATTTTCTAAACTTAGATTTCAGTATTAGCATATTTATTAGTAAAGTTTCAAGAAGTTCTTTTTCATATGGATACTCTAAGTGGCTTTATTATGAATAATTTATAATTTTCTTGAAAAGAATAAAGAATTAAAAATCTTAGACATGACTGCTAAATCTTCTTATACCTTTAGTATTAACTCGAGTTATTTTAAATTTTTCTTAAGTTATGCTATTATATTTAGTGAACTAAGATATGAAAATCTAGAAGTTAAAATCTTTACCATGAGTCATATTTTGATGTAGTAAAAGAGTTACTTGAGGAAAAGTAACAGTTAAGTTTGGGGATTTTGATACACCAAAAATATATGCATTTTTAGACCCAGAATTTATACTTATTTCTGGTGATATTGCATTTTTAATAGAGAAAGGATAAAATTTGGAGTCAAAATGGAGAAGTTAAAATAATTGTTCTGCGCCGACAGCGCCAGATTGTGTGTCGAAGGCTTTGTTTGACAGAGAAAGCATATTAATTAAATGGCCTCTAGCGCCATCGGCACCAGAATGGCCGTCAACGGCTCCAAAATGGGCGTCGAGGGCGCCAATATCAGTGCAGACCTTATTTTTAGAAGATTTGAGGAATTTAGATGCTTTTTGAAGAGTTTTTGGATGCACTTATTGAAGAACCGACCCTAGGCTTTATTTAGGACCAAAATTTGACCAGAAACCTCGCCCCCCCTACACCATTTTGAGTTCTTTCACTCACTCAGTTTTCCTCTTCATACGCCTACATTCTACGCAATTCCACACAATTAGTTAGTTATTGTCTTTATAGTTTTGAGTTTTTGTGATGAGTTTAAGTGTGAATTCTTCTCTAAGAAGGGTTGGTGAGGAAGAGAAGTGGGAGATTTCTTCTTCCTACATTTTCTAAGAGATGCTACAAGTAATTTGCTTTGAGAAAGAGTTTCAAATAAGTGTTATTTGTTTATTATTGTTGTATGAACTTTCTTTTATATTTGAAATTTGTGTTTTATCGTATCTTTCTGAAGTTTGAATAGTTTCCATTATCTTTCTCCCTACTCTGAGATATGGTAAAATGAAGAGATAGTTTGGATGTGCCAATGTTAAAATTTAAAATAAATTGTAATGGTTTTTCAACTCCGCTCTTAATTTACTTTTTAATCTAGCCAATTGAATTGTTAAAATATGTTGTGAAACATATGCTCCGGGAAATGGAGTATGAGTTCTACAATAGAGTGAGAATCACATTCAAGTCCATGAAGGAGTGTTTTGTTCATGGAATTAAGTGCAAATAAATAAGGAAATATACTTTGTTTGGTATAGAATTGGAGATTTTTTTAGGGTGACAGACTAAAAATCCTCAATTTGATCTTAGTGTTTAAAAACTAAAGCGAGAGTTAGCCGGTGCTCTGGAGTGAGAGTCAGTATCCTCTTAGCCTAGCCACGGATTCAGGGACTAAACCTAAGATTAACCAATGATTTTCGATAACACTGAATCAGGGTAGAGAATTAAAATTGCTCCAATTTGGCACAATACAAATTTAAACCAATTATCTCGTCTCATTTCACCAAAAATCTCATTGCAGTCGGAAAGATGCTTTTTCATATAAGAAATGTTCACCATAAAAACATAGTTTAGTAGTTACTGTTTTAAACTTTTCATTTAAGTTTTGCTAGTAGTTAATCATTTAGTTTTTTTAGTATCTTACACATTTGAAATTAATGACATAAATTTTGTTTGATTTCTATGAATTTCCTAGTTAATTCATCATTTCAAATTTAAACCTTTCTCGTAGGATCGATATTTGAGACTTAAACAGAAAGATTTATATTACTTGATAACGATATGTATACTTGCATAGAATCCCATTCTTAAGTTCTTAACATTATTATTAATAAAATACCACATCAAGTTTTTGGCACTATTGTAAAGCGGAGTCAACTTTATAAATTTTACACAACTATATTTCACCGAGACCAGCTATTATTTGTATAGTGATAGAGTTCTATGCCAACTTTAAAGGAACTTCTGAGGACTACGTTTTTGTTTGAGGAAAAATGGTGGAATTTACTCCAAGATAATATAATGAATTTTATCAATTAGAGGACATATATAGCTATCAGTACAAATCATTTTCTGCTACAAATGAGGCCTTAAATGAAGTTATTTCTTTTCTTACTGATGGAAGAGGAGCTTGGAAGGTGAAGAATAATGTTAAGGTAAACTTCCCTCTTACTATGTTAAATGTAGTATATAAGGCCTGATAATACTTTATATCTGCTAGAATGATACCAATAATTCATCATAGCGAGTTCACAAAGGATAGAGCCATCTTGAACTTTTGTTTCCAGCAGATGAAAAGGATAGATGTAGGTTATATTGTTTATAAAAACACTCATTCTATTGCTATGGGAGAGACTACTGGTGGATTAGTACACACTGCACTGATCTTCACACTATGTGAACAGGCAGGAGTTGATTTTGGAATTGATGAGGAGAGGTGACCCCTTAAAACTTATTGGGCCTGCAAATATTAAGACTTATGAATCTCATGTTGGATGGAGATCTAGAAGTAAGAGTACGGATATTCCTTCTACTTCTAGTACCCCCTACTCTCCAGGGACTTATGGAGCAACTAATGATCCAACAGGGAGATATCTTGAGAATGGAAAGCAGAATGTAAAATATAGAGGCCAGAAATGCACAAAATGATGATTTGACAGGGAAATGGTTAGATACATGAGGGGTGACCACTTAGTTCAGTTTCCTACTCACCCTGTTTTTACCAAATATCAACAGCAAAACTTTAATGTAGAAGAAGATGATGATGATGACTAGTGATGTTTTAGTTTGATCTTTTGTTTAGTTTATAGTTGGTTGTACTTTATTGTTATTATTGTTTATTTTTAGAGTGATACTTTTTTTTATTTTAGATGTTATGTTATATTGTGACGAGTAGGAATGTAAAATTGTTTTTGCATTGGAATTTATTTTAGTGTTGTTATTAGTTTTTAGTACATTGTTAAATGTGTTTATAATTAATTTTTTCTAAGCAAATTTTTATATGTATTATGTGTTATTTAATGTTTTAAGTCTTGTAGCTTTCCATATTAGCACTTGCAATATTTCAGAGTTAAGTTTCAATATCAAAACCTTCTACAAGTACGTCTTTTCTTTATATATTAAATGTTTTCTTTCACCCTATATGTTTTAAGTTTTTCGTGAAAAATCTTTTAAAGTTTTAAGTTTGGGGGGAAGAAAAATTCCTTTTTGAAGAAAGAAACATAATTTTATGTGTCCACAATTAGCTATATTTTCAAAATTTTTAAATTTAACAGGCTCTTTGGTATTAGAGGATAACCTTAGATAACTATATTTGTGTTTCTAAATATATAGTAAATTTCAGTAAAAATTTTCAATAAAAAAGGTTAATTTTAAAGATTAAGTTATTTGGTATAAGAGAATAAAACTATGTTTTTCTATTATAAGTAAAGGAATTTGTCTATTTCAAGTGTTAAGAAAATCTTAAAGGTTCATTTAAGAAGAAAAGAATAAAATTTTATGAAAAATCTCTAAAGCTAATATAAATTTATAAAGTGACGGAAAGTGAAAAGTTTTTAACTTTAAAAAGGGAATAGTGAAGTTCAAAATCATTAAAGGCTATCCAGATATAGTAATCCTCACATAAAAAAAGAAAAAAAGAAGAAGAAGAAAAGAAATGAAAAGAAAAAGGATTGAAAATGATCCTAAAAAAAGAAGAAAAAAAAAGAAATAGGTGTGAGGAGAAGCTTGAGGAGATGACTAATTAAAAATTGGCTTCACTTGAATCAATTTAAAGAAGAATGCTTGGCTACATTTTCTAAACTTATATTTATGTATTAGCATATTTACTAGTAAAGTTTCAAGATGTTCTTCTTCATATGGATATTTTAAGTGGCTTTAATATGACAATTTGTAATTTTTCTTCGAAAAGAATAGAGAATCAGAAATCTTAGACTTGACTGCTAGATATTCTTATACCTTTAGTAATAACTGGAGTTATATTACATTTTTCTTAAGTTATGTTATTGTATTTAGTGGACTAAAATATGGAAATTTAGAAGTTGAATTCCTTGCCATGAGTCATATTTTTATGTAGTAAAGGAGTTACTTGAGGACAAATAACATTTAAGTTTGGGGGATTTTGATGCACTAAAAATACATGCATAATTAGACCTATTTTATACTCATTCTTAGTGATATTGCACTTTAAAAGAAGGTGATTTTCAAGTTTTATTGTAGGTTGTTGTTTTTTAGGACTTGAAACCAAAAAGAAAGCAAAAAGGATGGAATTTAGAGTCAAAATGGTGTTTCTTAAGAAATAGTCAGCATCGGCGGCGCCAAGATGGACGCAGATCTAAAGAACAGAGGCCAGACTATCCTCAGCGTCGACAGCGCCATGAGTAGCGCCGACAAATCCATTTAACATAGAGCATTGAATTAATTCACAGGCCACTTGCGCCGACGGCGCCAATGTCAGTACAAAACCTGTTTCTAGAAGATTCGACAAATTTGGATGCTTTTTGAAGAGTTTTTGGATGCACCTATTGGAAAACCGACATTAGGCTCTATTTAGAGAGGAAATTGATCAAAAAAGACCCCCTTAGACCACTTTCCACTCTCGTCCACGCTATTTTGCATTCCCTGCAGCCACTTAGAGTCCATTAGTCATTTATTTCTTTAGAGTTTTGAGTTTTTGTGGTGAGTTTAATTGTGAATTCTTTTCTAAGAGTGTTAGAGAGGGAGAAAAGTGAGAGATCTCTTTTCCGGGAAATGGAGTATGAGTTCTACAATAAGAGTGAGAATCACATTTAATTCCATAAAGGAGTATGTTGTTCATGGAATTAAGTGCAAATAAATAGGAAAATATACTTATTGGTTGTAGAATTGAAGATTTTAGGGTTAAAGACTAAAATCCCCAATTCGGTCTTAGTGTTTAAGAACTAAAGCGAGTGTTAGCCTTCAGAGGAAGGGAAGTGGGAGCTTGAGTGAGAGCCAGTATTTTCCTAGCCTAACCATGGATTTATGGACTAAACCTGAGATTAGCTAATGATTTTCTATAACACTGAATCAGGGTAGAGAATTAAAAATTACTCCTATTTGGCACAATATATATTTAAAACATTTATCTCATCTCATTTTACCAAAAACTGATTGTAGTAGGAAATATGCTTTTTCATATTAGAAAACTTCATCACATAAAACATAGTTTATTAGTTATTGTTTAAACTTTGCATTTTAGTTTTGCTAGTAGTTAATAATTTAGTTCTGATAGTTGATACACCAAAAGTATATGCATTTTTAGACCCATATTTTATACTTATTTTTTGTGATATTGCACTTTAATGGAAGGTATTTTGATGTTTTCTTGCAGATTGTTGATTTTTAGGGCTTAAAGTAAAAAGAAAGAAAAAAGGATGAAATTGGAGTCAAAATGACGTTTTTGAGGAAATACTCAGCGTCGGCAGCGCCAAGGTGAGCGCCGAAGATGAAGAACAATCGAAAGCTGGAGAATTTTTACTTAGTGTCGACGGCGCCAGACAAACGCAGACGGAGCCAAAGGCGGTTCAGACCCCGTTTCTAGAAGATTTGATGTATTTGTACAATTTTTGAAGAGTTTTTGGAGGTATCTCTTGGAGAACCGACCTTGGGCTTTATGTGGGGCCGAATTTCATCAGAGGGCTCCTCTACGTTCATTTTTCGCTCCACAACGTTCCACCACGCCACATTTTCATAATCCATTTTCATTCTACCACCATATTGGAGTCAATTAGTAATTTTGCTTTCATAGTTTAGAGTTTTTATGGTGAGATATAGTGTGAAACTTTCTATAAGAGTGTTGGAGAAGGAGAAGTGAGAGAGTTCTTCTTCTTGCATTTCTAAGGAAAGACTTGAAAGGATTTACTTTGAGAAAGAGTTCCAGATAAATTTGTTTGTTTATTTAGTATTGTATGAACTTTATTTTATATATGAAATTTGTATTTTGTCATATCTTTCTCATGAAGTTTGAGTAGTTTCCTCTATCTTTCCCCCTACTTTGAGATATGGTGAAATGAAGAGATAAAAAGAATGTGCCATAATTAAAATATAAAATAAATTGTGATGATTTCCGAACTTAATTTACTTTTCAATCTGGCTAATTGATTTGTTAAAATATGTTGTGAAACTTATGATCCAAGAAATGGAGCTTGACTTCTACAACAAAGTGAGGGTAGGATATTTTTTGTTTTCATGAAGGAGAAATTCGTTGATTTCATGAAGGAGAAATCTGTTGATTTCATGAAGGAGAAATCCATTCAAGAAATTAAGTGAAAATAAATAAGGAAATAATCTTTGTTGGGTGTAGAATTGAAGAATCTTTAGGGTGACAGACTAAAATCTCCAATTTGGTCTTAGAGTTTTAAAACTAAAACAAGAGTTAGCCTTCCGGTGAAGGGAAGTGGGAGCTCTGGAGTGGGAGCTGGTGTCCTCTTAGCCTAGCCATGGATTTATGGACTAAACCTAAGATTAACCAATGATTTTTTATGCACTGAATCAGGGTAAGAAATTAAAATTGCTCCTATTTGGCACAATATATATTATAAACATTTATGTCATTTCATTTCACCAGATGTTCATTGTAGTAGGAAGGATACTTTTTCACATAAGAAATCTTCATTACATAAATATAGTTAGTAGATTAGTAGTTATTATTCAAAATTTGCATTTCCGTTTTGCTAATAGTTAAGTAATTTAGTTTGGGTAATATCTCAACATTCAAAATTAGTGATAGTGATTTTGTTTGATTTTCTGTAAATTTCCTGTTAAAATTCATCATTGCTAACTTACACCTTCCTCGTGGGATCGATATTTGGGGCTTAAATAGAAAGTATATTATTACTTGATAACGATATGTATACTTGCTTAGAATCCCATTATTAATTGTCTATAATTATATATATTTTACACAACTTATTTTTCATATAAGGATCAAGTTTTTGGCGTTGTAGTGGTGTCAACTTCATAAATCCTTAAATATCAAAATCGGGATCAATAGTGTCTCAAACAATTCAAAATTAGTGACAGTAATTTCATTTTATTTTTGTGAATTTCTTAGTTAATTTATCAATTCAAATTTAAAACCTTCCTCATGGGATCGATATTTGGTGTTTAAATAGAAAGTTTTATATTACGTGATAACGATATGTATAATTGCATAGAATCCCAACATAAATTGCTTAAATTTCTTATTCATAAAATAACACATCAAGTTTTTGGCATCGTTGTAAAGCAGAGTCAACTTTATAAGTTTTACACAACTATATTTTCGGGATCAAGCACCCCTAGTGTGAAAATTTATTATATAATTCATAAATCATTACATTTGTTCACACTAGCTGCTGGATATAATTTGAGACATATTTTCTAGCAAAATTTTGGAGATTAAAAATACACGTAATTACGGGTCGAGTCAGCGAGCTACAAAGAACATTAGATAATTCGTAGTTTCGTCCATAAATCTATGGTTGGACTGGGAAGATACTAGTTCTCACTTCAGAGTTCCCACGTTCACCTCACCTGAGGGCTAATATCTCACATTAGTTTCCAAACATCTTGACCAAATTCGTGATTTTAGTCTGTCACCCTAAAATCATCAATTTTGTGCCCATCAAAATCTATTTCTCTATTCATTTGCACTCACCCCATGGACTACATTCTCATCCTTGAAATCAAATGTGGTTCCACTTTGTTGAAAATTACACCGCCCTCTCAGATCTTAATGCAATTATAATGAATTTTAACACTATAACAAGCCATTATTATAATGTAAATTAATTTCAAGTAAAAACCATCACATTATAATCAAACTCTATTCGAACATGCAACCCAAAATCCTAAACATGAATCCTACTCATTACAATAGAAAATTAAAATGAAAATAACGGCATAATCTCCTTATGTCACTATTTCCTAATAAGAAGAAAGAGTAAGAAAAACAACTCACAAAGCACGAAGAAAACACAACGGAAAACTTCATTACATCAAAGCAAATCCACTGGATAAGTATTTACAAAATAATAAGGTAATGAAGAACATAATACTTAGTTTTTTTCCTCTTGAAATAAAAATGAAGATCTATTCAACAAAGTTTCTCGCTGATCCTTGCAATGCTAGTACAACTCCTTACATTTTCTCTCAAAACCCCCTCTCTAATCTCTCCAAAAAAGATAAAAATCTACATTTCTACTTCTATTCTAAGATCTCCAAGCATTCCTCTCTACTCTCATGCAAAAAATCTCTGTAAAATTCCCCTTCTAGACTTCTCATGAGAGGCACCAAGCCCTACTTTTTAAAGAGTCACAAAACACCTCATTTTCTCATAAGACAACTCTTCACTCCAAGAGACACTCCTCTTCACTTCAAGAGACACACCATTTCAATCAAGAGCTTTTCAAAGTGTCTAGATTAATTGAACAACTCCATGGGATGTGAAAGTTGTTTAGAATCTTCAAAAACATCCCAAAATGGCCCAAAATTGCCAAAAATCCGCCCCTTAACGGTTTTTGGCACCTAGGCGCCACCCTTAAGGCAACTCCATCGTCTTACCCCATTTTGGTTCGTTTCAGCATTGTTTCACCCTGTTTCAGTTCCATTTCGCTCCAAATTGTTATACCAACAAAATAAACATGAAAATAACTTTTTCTTAAAGAGTAATTTCATTCAAAAACATGTGATAAATGTAAAGGAGATTAAAAATATGAAGATATTGAAATGTGCTAGGTCAGAATTTTCTTATTTGCTTGTTTTGACTTTAAATTACACCATTTTTATTTCATTTTCTCCATAAGTCCATTTCTTGTACCTGGAATCAAAAGCATGTAAAATACATTTATTTAAAGTATAATATCATATAAATGAGTATAAAATATATATAAAAAGTAGTCATTTTTTAGACTTGTCATTGTCTCAAACGGAATACTACCCACTAATAGTTGTTTATCATCATTGTGACCACGATGACATAATTATAGGGGTTTCCTTTAACGGCAAGTCTGCATTAATAAAAATAATCAGAGGATGAATCTTCCGCTTCACTGTGAAAGTGGTGGCACAAAGACCCCCGTCTGAAGCCTTTTATGCTCGGCTCGTCAAACCGAGTCTCCTCCGAGGATGGTTGGCACTACACCTCTCTTTTTCTTTATTATTATAGTATAACCGTATCTAAGTAAAAACCAATTGAAATTTGGAACACATAGAGCTGAGTAGAAATTCTAAAGCAATGCTAGCAAAGACAACNTGTTATGAATCAGAGGTATTGAACTGATTCAGTATAAAAATTGAAATTATCGGATCAATTCTCGATAGTATGAGATCAAAGGTATTGAACTGATTCAGTATAAAAATTGAAATTATCAGATCAATTTTTGAGAAGTTATGAATCAGAAATATCAAACTGATTCGAGATAGAAAATTGAAATTATTAGATCAATTTTATAAATTATCAGACTGATTTAAAATATCCTGTATAACGTGCAATAATTTATGTCATTTTGAGAAAAAATTGCGAAAATGTATTTGCAAATATGATATGGAGTTTGTGATTTTATATGGATGTCACAAAATACAAAATTGTGTAAAATATGTGATTTTATAGAGATATAGACCAAACTAGGTTATGTTGTACAAACAAAGAATTCTCAAAATTGAGAAAACTTATTTGGAANAAAACTAGGTTATGTTGTACAAACAAAGAATTCTCAAAATTGAGAAAACTTATTTGGAAAATC
>JXCR01098761.1:114993-144232 GCA_002079205.1 Phalaenopsis hybrid cultivar
TAAGAAGAGTTCATGTCAGAAAAAGACTTTGAAATTCTTCATCATTAATTCATACAATCATTTTACAATATATCATGTACATATTTCAAAGATTCAAACTACATTATGCTGAACGCACAACTAGCACATCGATGAGTACACAATACAAAATATAAAACAAACTGTCNGTAGGCCTCCAATACACTTTATAGATGAAATGATGAACTGAATTCTCAGGGGGGTTGGAATTACAGATGTTAGGAAACCTCTTATGTTGTATCAATTTTTTGGAGGAAAGTAGCATAGTNGAATACCATAAATAATAAGCAGAATAACCCATATTCAAATTATTATAACCCAGGTTGGAAAAACCATCAACTTTAAGGAGAATAATAATTCGGGTGGTAATAATCAGCAATGGGGGAACAACCAAGGAAATCCAATGAAAAACTAGAATAACCAAGGGAATAATAATTATAGATCTACTTATCCTCTAGGTTTCAACAGTAATACACAGTTTAAGAAGAAGAAGTTATCTATAGAAGAAGTGGTGTTACAAATGGGAAATCAATTACAAAGTCAAGGAGCTACAATTAGAAATACAGAGAATAAACTTAGGAAAATAGCAATTTCATTAAGTAATAGACCCAAAGGAACACTTCCTAGTAATACTGAATCAAATCCAATAGACCAAAATAAATAACAAGTAAATGCCTTTCAACTTAAAAGTGGAAGAGATTTGGAAGGTCGGGTTCAAAAAGAAATTTAAGTAGAGAGAGAAGAAATTGAAGAATCAAAAGAGGATGCTCCAAAAGATTTTGAGAGACCTTGCTAATAATTGATTTGAAAAAACCACCACCTTCATTTCCTCAGAGATTTCGTCAGCAAAAGTAGGATAAGCAATTTTCAAAATTTCTGAAAATATTTAAGAAGCTTACAATTAATATTCCATTTGCTGAAGCCTTAAAACAAATGTCGAGCTATGTAAAGTTTATGAAGGATATTCTCAACAGAAAAAAGAAGTTTGAAGATAATGAGGTTGTTGCACTTAGTGAGGAGTGTAGTGCGATAATTCAGAAGAAGCTTTCGGAAAAGCTTAAAGATCCTGGTAGCTTTACATTTCCATGTGCAATAGGAGACATATTTTATGGGAAAGCTTTATGTGATTCAAGTGCAAGCATTAACCTTATTCTATTATCAATTTTTAGGAGATTAGGATTAGGAGAAATAATCCCTACTACTGTAACTCTGCAGTTAGTAGATCGTTTGATAACATACCTTAAACGAGTTATAGAAGTTGTCCTAGTGAAAGTGGATTGATTTATCTTTCCTGTTGATTTCATTGTGCTAGATATGTAGGAAGATAAATAGATACATATTATTTTGGGGAGAACTTTCCTAGCCACAAGAAGAGCAATGATAGATGTGCAAAAGGGGAATTAACAATGCACATCAATGATCAAACTGTTACTTTTAAAATTTCAAGATCAATGAACTACTCTGCAAAAGGTAAAGATGATGAATGTTTTAGAATGGATGTTATAAGATATCTAAGTGTGTCATTTCAAGACTACTTATGAAGAAAAATTTGAATAAAAAGATTTGGAACACGAGCAAGAAGAGGAATTAGATCAATGTGAAGATCTTTTTAAGGAAGATTCAAACTATATTCGAGAAGGTTTTGAAGTTTTGGACACAATAGACAAAAATAAATCATTTTGTCCATCTATTAAGAAACCTCCAGAACTAGAGTTGAAGTTACTTCCTGATCATTTAAAATATGCCTTTTAGGAGATTGCTCTACTTTACCTATTATAATTTCCTTAAAATTAACAATAGAAGAAGAAGAAAGGTTGATGAAAATTCTGAAAAATTTTAAGAAAGCCTTTTGGATGGACAATTACTGATATTAAAGGAATCATTCCTTCAATTTGTATGCATAGAATTCATATGAAAGAGAACTGCAAACCCAGAGCTGATCCACAAAGGAGACTGAATCCTGTTATGAAAGAAGTTGTTAAGAAAGAAATTTTAAAGTGGTTAGATGTTGGAATTATCTACCCTATTTCAGATAGTGCATGGGTTAGTCCAATCAATGTGTTCTTAAGAAATGAGGAGTAACTGAAACTGTAAATGAACATAATGAGTTAATACCTACATGAAAAGTTACAGGGTGGCGAATATGCATTGAATATAGAAAATTAAATCTTGCAACTAGGAAAGATCATTTTCCATTACCCTATCTAAATTAAATGCTCGATAGACTAGCTGGGCATAAATACTTTTATTTTCTGGATGGATGTACTAATTATCACCAAATTCAAATATCTCTAGAGGATCAAGAGAAAACAGCTTTTACCAGTCCTTATGGTACTTTTACTTTTAGAAGAATGCCCTTCGATTTATGTAATGCCCCTGCTACATTTCAACGATGCATGATGGGAATTTTTTGTGATTTAATTGAAAAAGGGATTGAAGTCTTTATGGATGACTTTTTCAGTGTTTGGAACTTCATTTGACTCATGTCTAGAAAATTTATCTAAAGTTTTTAAGCGCTATGAAAATGGTATGGAACACTTAATTGGGAAAAATACTAATTTATGGTAGCAGGAAGAATTGTATTAGGTCATCAAATATCAGAAAATGGTATGGAAGTAAGATCCTGCTAAAATTCAATTGATCGCTAATTTACCTTATCCAACAAATGTAAGGGAAATTAGGAGTTTTTAGAACATGCTCGATTCTATAGACAATATATTAAAGACTTTTCAAAGATTGCTAAGCCTTTATGTCATTTCTTGGACAAAGATGCAATTTTTAATTTTGATGAGGTATGCCTAAAACCTTTCAAATTATTAAAAGAAAAATTAATCACTGCACCAATTATAGTTTCACCAAATTGAGAAAAACCTTTTGAATTGATGTGTGATGCTAGTGATTATGCTATTTGAGCTGTTTTAGGACAAATATATGATAAAATTTTCAAAGTTATTTACTATGCTAGTAAAACTCTCGATGAAACTCAATTTAATTTATACAACAACAGAAAAAGAGTTATTAACAATAGTATATGATTTTGATAAATTTAGATCATATTTAGTTGGAGCTCATTGTATAGTGAAAATAGATCATTCTGCTATTAAGCATTTAATGAAAAAGAAGGATGTTAAACCTAAACTCATAAGATGGATTCTTCTTTTGCAAGAATTTGATTTTGTAATAATAGATCGGAAGGGGATTGAAAATCAAATTGCTGATCATTTTTCCAGGCTTGAATTAGAAAAACCACTCTATTTTGAAAATGAAATTAATGAACATTTTCCAGATGAAAAATTGTTTACTATTATTGAGTGGCGTGTTCCTTGGTATGCCGACTTTGTGAACTTTATTTTTAATGATTTTATACCCTATGGAATGACATACCAATAGAAGAGGAAATTTATTTTTGAAGCTAAGACTTATTTTTGGGATCTCCCATTTTTATATAAACAAGGAAAGGATCTGATTATTCGCAGATGTGTACTATTAGAAGAAACTTATGAGATTATCCAAAAATGTCATAATTCTGATTTTGGGGGACATTTCAGTGTTGATAAAACAACATACAAAATTTTACAATATGGATTTTATTGGCCTATAATTTTTAGAGATGTTAATGCTTATATCAAAACTTATGATAGATGTCAAAGTGTAGGAAATATTTCTAGGAGAAATGAAATGCTAGAAGTTAAAACATTTGATGTTTGGGGATTAGATTTTATGAGGCCATTTATACCATCTTTCAGGAATTTATATATTATGTTAGCAGTGCACTATGTATCCAAATGGATAGAAGCTGTTGTTTTACCTCGATGTGATGCTCAAAGTGTTGCAAAATTTTTTAAAATGAATATATTTTGTAGATTTGGGATGTCAAGAGGCATCATTACTGATGGGGGAAGTCATTTCAGAAATGTCATAAAGAGAAGTTATTAAAGAAATATCATATAAATCATAGGATTGTTACTGCTTATCATCCTCAGACAAGTGGTTTGGTTAAATTATCCAATTGGGAAATCAAAAGAATTATGGAAAAATCTGTGAATCTAACAAAAATGTATTGCTTAGTCAAACTTGACTATGCTTTGTGGGCTTATAGGACTACATATAGAACTCCTATAGGAAAGTCCTCATATAGGCTAATAATTGGAAAAGCTTGTCACTTACCAGTTGAACTTGAGCATAAAGCATTTTGGGCAATTAAAGAGTTTAACTATAATTTGAAAGATAATGGTGAGAAAATATTATTACAATTAAATGAGCTTGAAGAGGTAAGGAATGAATCTTATGAAAGTGCCAAATTTTATATAGAAAATATGAAAATATGACATGATCAAAAGATTCTTGCTAAAAATTTTTAGCAAGGCCAACAAGTTTTACTATATAATTCAAGGTTAAGATTATTTCCAGAGAAACTTAAATCCAGGTGGATAGACACATTTACTGTAATGAAAGTTTATCCTCATGGAGCTGCGAATATTAAATATCTTAAATCTGAGAAAATATTTAAAGTGAATGGAAATAGACTGAAACCTTATTATATAAGGATTAGCAGAAGTTTAATGATGGAATGATGTTGGGTCAACCAGAGTCAACACTGACTATGTTGGGCTGACGACTTAAAACCAAGCGCTTTGTGGGAGGCAACCCATAAGTATCAGTATGTTTTTATTTTTATTGATCTTTTATGTGTGATTAAGAGAAATGGGGTAGTATTTTTGAGACTATTATGTGTTAGTATTGATTTTAAGTCTTAAATTAGTGATTTAGACATGTTAAAATGAGAATTTGGATGTTAAGTTGACTTGTGGAAAAATGTGCACTGGCTCTTAAGTGCGACAATTTAAAAACATGTGCAAAATTAATATTCTAGAAGGAAAAATCGCCTAGAAGTTTGCAAAAGCATGACTTGGGACTTTCTAAACGTGTCTAGAAGTTATTCGAAGGATTCAGACATATAAATAGAAGGGTTTAGTGAAGGAATTTCACCCCAGATCATTTCTAGCCCTAAAGTCTAACGGAGAGATAGATTTTAAGATGATGTCTTCATGGGAGATGGATTTAAAGAAGGAGGAGACCATGAGGAAAAAATTCATTAGTTAAAGTGTACAAGAGATGTATAACGGGTTCTTAGCCGTTAGTATTGAAGGGATATTAGAGAAAATCAACAAAATTGAAAATATCATGTCTGTACTGGAGACTAAGGTATTGGAAATTCATGCACATATGAAGCATATTGGATGTCAATTGAAAATGCAATTTAGTCACAGTAGTTATATAGAGGAAGCGGATAAGGAGATGTATCTTAAGTAAAAGTGGATTGAAGAAGATAACATCAGAGCACGTCACCACCATCCGTTTTATCAACTTTATATTCCAATTGCGCCAGGAAAGACTAATGAAAGACCTGAATTTGTTCTTTCTAATGAAGAATGCAATTAAGTTCTATGTTTGTTTTTGTGTGATTAAAGTTATTGTCTTTAAGTGTTTTTAGTGTTTAAGACATGTATTAGTGTTTATGTTTCTTATGTGTTTAATTGTGAATGTGTATTAAGTGTTTTGTACTTAGGAAAATTTTCTCATCTGAGAGTACTTGGAGTGAGAATTAAGTGTCAATAGTATCTGTACTTGTTTGTGAATTAATATAAGTTTATTTTTGTAAAAAATTTATGTTTTTTTAGCCTCGAATTGAAATAATTATTAACGAAAATTTTGAGAGAGAGGGAAGTTATAGGAAGTTGAAAATAGTCAGTTAAGTGTTATGAGACCATTTAGAGGTGGGTTACTTAGGAAAATAGTGCATTTTACTTAGATTTAAAAATTTCAAAAATAATGCACTAGCGCCTAAGCGCCACATCTCACGCTTAAGCGTGAGCTAAACTGAGAGGCAGGCGCCTATGCGCCACTTACCCCCGCTTAAGCGCCGGTTCACAAAAACTGGTTTGCAAACGATTAAAAGTGAAATTTTGGTCTGAAAACACCATTTTTAACACCTCCTGTCGTCTTCTACCTCTCAAAATTGTGATTTTTAAGGGCTAGGGCACACCATTAAGTGGAGATTTCTTGGTGGAATCAAGAAAAAATTGCTAGATTCAGATTCCTTGAGGTAGGAGCTTTAGTTCTATGCAAAAATTTTGGATTTTCACCATGTATTTTAAGCACATTTTGAGAAATTTGAAAGTTCACTTTTCATGGTGAAAAATGAGGAAAAATCTATGGAAATTGCTTGGGAAGTTTAGTTTGTGCTTTTGGAAGTTTAGTTTAGTGATTTAGACTTGATTTTTGAAGTTATTTTTGGAATTCATAAAATTTGTAGATTGCACTAAGAATGAAGAGGAGTAAAGGAAAAAACCCATTTGATTCGAGCAAATTTGTTAGTTTGAAGGCTCCAGGTCGATACATTGACGCTCTACAATCACGAAAATTGATTTCGGAGCGATATTTTAGAAATCCGGGTGGAGACGTGGAAGATTTAATTGTTCATCCATAGTGAGAAAAATTCTGTTATTTATATGCCGTCGCAGTGATTTATTTTGTGAGCGAGTTCTATGCAAATCTCCCTGAAGCTGAAGACATTCGAGTTATGGTTCGAGGAAAGTTGGTACCTTTTTCGCCAGAGGTAATCAATTTATTTTACCATTTACCACCCGATACTTTATGTTTTTTATGCAAATTATAGTCCTACTGAAGCGGAGTTAGACGAGATTATTTCATACTTGACTATGGAGAGAGAACGTTGGAGGATTACCAATGAGAGGATAGTAAATTTTCCAAATTCAAAGCTAAGTGAACCTTCAAAGGCTTGGCACTATTTTATTTCTGCTTGTCTGCTTCCGACCAATCATCTCAGTGAAGCGACTAGAGAAAGAGCAACGTTGAAATATTGTATTCAAGCGGGAAGGCTCATCAACATTGGAGCTTTGTTGTGGGGTTAAATATGATAATTGGGAGGAAGTTATGTTACCTCTAAAGCCCATCACGAAGGTGAATGTGAGACTTATTCTGAGCAATCGATTTTCGGCTGGAGAGGAGGATTTTCCAGGAGCTATGGAATGGAAACATCTGCTGCATCTACCTCTGCTGTTTCTTCATCTAGACCATCTACTTCACGTGCTTCTACACCTCTAGGTGAGTCTACTCATACCCGAGATGAGTTATTGCAGAAGATGATGGATAATATGAATTTTACCGCAAATAAGGTACAAAATTTAGAGCATTTTGCAAATCATACTAATAGTTATAATAAAAGGATGAGTGATTATGAAGAGAAATTCCACTTATCTTTGGAGAGCCTGATTAAAGATGAACTAGGAGTGTAATTTCCTCCAAATCTTCGATATCCTGATTATGAGCCTGGAAAAATAGGTATGGCGGTGATTCTGAGGATGAAGAGTAGAGCTGAGAGATTTATTTTATGATTGTAATATGATATGAACTATGTGGTCTGGGCTTGCTACATTTGCATCTGTGTTGTTTTGGACTATGTTGTGTTTTGGACTTTTATGTTTTATTGTTATTATGACGTTTGTGGTAGCTAGTATTTTATTTTAAAATTTTAGGGTAGTATATGTTGTTTTGTGTTTAGTACTGTGATTTAGTTAGTTTAGAACATAACTTAATTTTATATCTGTTATAAAGTAGAAAATCTTGCTAGCTTAGATCTTAAACTTGAAATTCAGAAACTGGTGCCTTTTATTTTTCTTTTTATCATGTTTGTAATTTTGTCTTTATGTTAAGATTGTGATGTCAGTAGTGTGTATGTTTGCTTTTATATATATACCCACTCCTTAGAAGTCTATTGAATCTCTACATGTTAAAGTAAAATGAAAATATAGAAAATTTTATCAAAAATTAATACTNTTGTTTTGGACTATGTTGTGTTTTGGGCTTTTATGTTTTATTACTATTATGACGTTTGTGGTAGTTAATATTTTATATTTAAATTTTAGGGTAGTAACTATTGTTTTGTGTTTAGTATAGTGATTTAGTTAGTTTAGAACTTAACTTAATTTCATATCTATTATAAAGTAGACAATTTTGCTAGCTTAGATCTTAAACTTGAAATTTAGAAATTGCTGCCTTGTATTTTTCGTTTATCATGTTAGTGTGTTGTTTGCTTTTATACCCACTGTTTAGAAGTCTATTTGAATCTGTACATGTTAAACTAAAATAAAATGTTAGAAAATTTGATCAAAATTAATTTTACTCTTGTCTTTAGTTTTATACTTGTATAATTAGGATGTAAAAATTCATGTTAGCATGTTTTTCATTTTTCATTTCCTGCCTATACAATTATCGGATGCTAAAGTGTTTAATATGTTAAAAATTTTAGTTTGGGGGATGAAAAATATTTTCAAAACTGGATTTTTATTTGTTCTCAAATTTACTACAAGTGAATTTGATTTTAAAATAAAAATTGATTATGTATATGAAGTTATATTAGGGAATTAAAATTTNAAAGAAATCATTGTCAAACCACAACATGTCTCAATTAAAACCAAAAGTAATCTAAAACAAAAAGATAAAAACTTATCTCAAGTCCTCCACCAAACTCTTGAAGTTTCTTTGAATCTCTTCTCTTTTACATTCACTCAAAACAAAATAACAAAAAGGATAAAGTAAATAAAAAATGGTTCTTGAAAACTCTTCGAACTAACTACCCAGAGAAGAACTTTCAAAACTTGTCAATATTTTCAGGAATCTTTTCTAAGTCCTCTCTTCTTTCTTTTATAGTTTTCCAAGAGTTACCTTGGGATCTCTTCAAAATGTGTCTTGATTTGATGTATTTGCCCAAGAGACGCATCCTTCCATGATAATTTTCGTCCAAGGTGGTTACAACCACCTATTAAGCTAATGGGTGCCTAAGAAACCTCTTTGAAATTTATGAAAACCAATTTTAATCATCTAGTAACTGCCACTGGTGCTTATGTGTGTGGTCTCTGCGCTTAGGCGTGGCCTTCTCTATTTAACCGGCGCGTAAGCGCTGGATCTGGCGCTTAGGCGCCAAAACTCTTTTGCACAATTTTTCACCTTTTGGCTCAAAAATTGATCCATTTTCACTCCTTTAAGCATTTTTTCCATTTTTACTTGTATCTACAAGAAAAACACAAAAATAAGCAAAATCTCAAAAAATAGGTATAAAAATATGTCTAAAAATACTACATATTTTAGATGTATCAGTATATTGCAGGTACTAACTGTAAAACTACATACATGCTTTAAAGCATTAAATAAAATATAATTTATTCTAGAAAACTTGCTAAGACATAAAAATATAAAAATAGAAACTGAAAAACTAAATTGACAAACTAAACTAAAAATACTAAAAATGCAGAAAAAGTGAAATTCTACAATTACTATTACAGATTCAGTTCACAACACAACATAAAAGTTTTTACTACAATAGTTTTCAAATGAAAGTACATCATAATACAAACAACAACAATAATCAAACATCAAAAACAAACTAAACTAGACTCATAAAACATCAATCTTCATCTCCTTCCTCTTCATCATCTGATTCTTCTTCTTCTTCTTCTTTTTCTTCTTCCTCTTCTTCTCCTTCTATTTCATCATCATGAATGGGTGTATAGGAAGTGAAACTGGGGCAAGTAGGAAAGTCCACATTAGGTTCACCTCTAAGATGTCTTACCATGGTATTTTCAAAATCAATATCATGTTAAACTCTTCTCTCTTGATATTCATCATTATATGCATTCCTTGCTCCTATCTTTGTCAACTGAGTTTGAATATTTACTATATTAATCTGTTGAATCATCAGTTGATCCATAATACTTTCAAGTGATACAAATCTTGAAGTAGATGCCCCTGCAGCAGATGTAGAGGGCCTATCCCTTCTTCCACTTCTAAACTCAACAAATGATTCTACTTTCTGAATCATATGTCTCCCGATCATATTTTGTGGCCGCAATCTCTCTTCATTTCTATGGGATTCTACTCTTGATTGTTCACATAGAGCAAAAATCAAGGCAGTATATCCCAATCCTCTAGTTGTAGAACTATCAACAATACTTCGAGCATGTTGAACTATTAGTGCACCCACATCTATTGCCTTCATGTTCTGAATGTAATAGTTGAGTGCAGCTCTATCTTTAGTAACATCAGTAAAATGATTTGTTGGAAATAGTCAGGAAGAAATGAATTGGTGTCATATTTTTTACTGGATAGTCAACATGGAAGTATGGAAGTTAACTATCTTGTTATTCTTAATCTTTTATTTCCCTCTTCCATCAGTAAAAAATGCAATCACTTCCTTTAGTGATGAATCAGTCATCACAAATGCAGCATATTCATCAAAAAATACACCCCACACTCCTCAAACCATAAAAATTATTGATCCAATCAGCAGTAAATTTAATTTGTTTACCTCTAACTAGGATGTAATATTCAGTAGTGAATCTCAGGTTTGCATAAAACTATCAAACCATCGGGACAATTTCTATGGCAGTGAAGTAGCAGAATCTTTCCTAATTTCCAGCAAGAATTAATCTTTCAACCTTGCCACCCGGGTTTGCAAATGCCCGCTCTTGGATCATTCACTTGGTCTCCATTTGAGTGTTGTAACTATGTTGGGATTTGAAACTAACAAATCTTCATGCGTCGAAGTCCCGGATGTCTTTCCTCTCTTAACTCAAGGAGCCACTTAAAAATTCTATTAAAATCCAAATTTAGTCCAAATAAATTATTAAATCAAAAATTTAACTCCTCAAGAAAGGTTATTTGGTAAAAATCTTTTCACCATGATTTTTCTTCAAATTTCATCAAAAATTCAAATTTTTGGATCTCCGAAAATCCATGTTGAAAATAAAAAATTTCTNAAAAAATCTAACTCCTCAAGAAAGGTTATTTGGTAAAAATCTTTTCACCATGAGTTTTCTTCAAATTTCATCAAAAATTCAAATTTTTGGATCTCCGAAAATCCATGTTGAAAATAAAAAATTTCTAAGCTAAAGTGAAGATCTTACCAAAAAAAGATGAAATCTATAGTTTTTAGCCTTCAAATCCTTCTTTTTCGCCCATAATATGATGCCCTAGACTAAGGAATTGAGGTAGAAGATGACTTAGGCTCTGCTTGGCGCAGCTGCAGCTTCTCAGCTTTTCAGCTGCAGCTGCGCTNATTCTAAGTTAAAGTGAAGTTCTTACCAAAAGAAGATGAAATGTATAGTTTTTAGCCTTCAAATCCTTCTCTTTCGCCCATAATATGATGCCCTAGACTAAGGATTTGAGGTTGAAGATGACTTAAATAGCAAAAATGGAGTTTTGTGGTTTTTTAGGAAATATAGCGTATTCGGACCTTTAGCGCATTATGCACCAAGGCTCTATAAGTTGGTGCATCATGCGCCAATCTGACGCATCATGTGCCAGAGCTCATATTTTCCAGATTTCAGGTTTTGTGAAAATTTGCTCCATACCACTTTAAGTCAACCTCTATTTGACTTATATAAACCTTTCTAAGCATATATAAACATCATACTAACACCAAAATTTCATGAACAACACAAAACTCACATTTTTATATATAATTTGTGCTATTAAAAAAAAATATTTTTCAAGCCAATAAACATCAAATTCAGTGTTCTAAAGCAAACCAACATCCTAACACTGAAATCTAAACATCAAAATTCAATACATAAACATAGATAGTGTTCATTAGAAAGGAAATGCAATCCAACACAACAAATTAAAACAAACAGTACTGCACAACATTTCATACATAAATTAAGATCAAACATCATCTTCACTATTGCCGCCCTCCTGGATATCTCCCATCGATTGATAGTGCACATACAGATTGTAGAAGGGTCGAAATGGAAAATTCATCCGTTGAATTTTCCTCTTCAATCCAAGCATGTTTCTTGAACATACGTACCAATCCATCTTCAATACGTTATGTANGGATTTTAGGTTTTGTGAAAATTTGCTCCATACCACTTTAAGTCAACCTCTATTTGACTTAAATAAACCTTTATAAGAATATATAAACATCATACTAACACCAAAATTTCATAAACAACACAAAACTCACATTTTTATATATAATTTGTGCTATTAAAAACAAACATTTTTCAATCCAATAAACATCAAATTCAGTGTTCTAAAGCAAACCAACATCCTAACACTGAAATATAAACATCAAAATTCAATACATAAACATAGATAGTGTTCATTAGAAAGGAAATGCAATCCAACACAACAAATTAAAACAAACAGTATTGCACAACATTTCATGCATAAATTAAGATCAAACATCATCTTCACTATCGTCCTCTTGGATATCTCCTATCGATTGATAGTGCACATACAGATTGTAGAAGGGTCGAAATGGAAATTCATCAGTTGAATTTTCCTCTTCAATCCAAGCATGTTTCTTAAACATACGTACCAATCCATCTTCAATATGCTATGTATGTTCAAAATGTTCCTTTTATCTCCAATCTAGATTATCCAACATTTCAGTAATATTCCCTATCACATGCATGAGATTTTGTACATATTTTTCTATCTTCTTGATCCTTTTTTAACCAGTGCACTCCAGTTGTAATAGGGCTGAACTGGTGATGAATTCTGAGATCCTTGATCCATCAGTACATTCATATCATTTTCATCTCCCATTCCAATANCAGATTTTGTACATATTTTTCTATCTTCTTGATCCTTTTTTAAAGTGCACCGCAGTTGTAGTAGGGTTGAACTGGTGATGAATTCTGAGATCCTTGATCCATCAGTACATTCATATCATTTTCATCTCCCATTCCAATATAATTGCAGTAGACTTCTGGATCCATCGGCTTCTAAGGAAGTGGCACTTTTTCCCAACTTTTATAAGGTACTTGCGATTGACTACAAAAGTAAGAAAATAGTGGATGGATGTACCAGTCCAGTTTCCCATTCAAAATTAAACCCAAAACTGATTTTACAATAATAGCTCCAACATCAATAGGTTTTCCAGTTTGAATTCAATAATTTAGGATGACACTCTGCTTAGTGACCTTACTAATTTTCATGGTAGGCAGTAGCTTCGATGTAATAAAGAAGTGTCAGGCTTTTGAAACTGGATTTAAAAATGATGAGGGAAAACTTACATTTCCATCATCTCTAGTCTTCCAATTAGCATCTTCATTCATAAGTTAGCGGTAGAGTTCATCCATATTCTCTCTTGTATGGATAAAGTTTCAATAATGGCAGATAGACACATTTTCAATCATAAACATCTCATTTATTCTTGAAGGAGTGCATTTCACAAAACTACCATGCAATTAAATCATTCCTTGGTTGATCCCATGAAGATTTGAATAAAATTATTTTACTACGAGAACAACAACAACGGTAGTAGTGTAGCAAAGCACTTCTCAATGCCTCTGCGTAATAGTCTCTTCTACTCAAGTATTCGGCGTGTTGAATCCTCGATTCACAAATCCCTTTTCTTTCATAAGCCTCTTCTTCACTAGAGCTTGATTATGTAATTTTTGTGCATTGAAACTAGCAAACTTTCTCTGGTTGAAAATTTTAAATCTAGCAGAGTTTCNGGAGCAACAACAACGGTAGTAGTGTAGCAAAGCACTTCTCAACACCTCTGCGTAATAGTCTCTTCTACTCAAGTATTCGGCGTATTGAATCCTCGATTCACAAATCCCTTTTCTTTGATAAGCCTCTTCTTCACTAGAGCTCGATTATGTAATTTTTGTGCATTGAAACTAGCAAACTTTCTCTGGTTGAAAATTTTAAATCTAGCAGAGTTTCTAGAGTGGGAAGTCGTAAGAATTGAAAAATGGTGACTCTTCGTTTGTTTCCCCCCTAAAATATAGTTTGGAGTCGGTTTTCAAGAGTTATCTGAAGAAGAAATTGCCAAAAATTGCCAAAAATTTCCATTTAACACATTTTAAACATTTTTAGGCCCGTGACGCGTCATGTGCCGATCTGGCACATCATGCACTAATCTGGCGCATCATGCGCTAGTTCTAGAATTTTTCCCTTTTCGATTTTGATCCAATAAATTCTCAATTTTTTTATAAAATTAAGTAAATAAAGATATTTCTAAATATTTAATCAAATACATGGACTATATAAAGACATAAACATAAATATACGTAAAATATCTCAAACAAAATAAATTCAAAAACAAGCTAAACAACGATGCAAATGGGTTGCCTCCCACAAAGCGTTTGGTTTAATGTTGTCAGCCCGACATTCCCAGTCTTATTCTAGGTGGCCCAACATTACTATCTATTTAAAACCTGGGCTTTGACCATCATAATATAATTTCAATCTATGCCAATTCACTTTAAATATTATTTCAGTCTTAAGGTCTTCAATATTAACTGCCCCATAGGGATAGACTTTTAACTCTGAATGTTCCTTTCCACCTAGACTTCAATTTTCTAGGAAATAATTTCAATCTTGTATTGTATAATAAAACTTCCTATCCAGGTTCAAATTCTCTTTTTATTATCTTTGGATCATGTCATTCTTTCGTCTTTTCCTTATAAATCCTCGCATTATCATAAAATTCATTTCTGATTTCCTCAAGTTCATTCAATTGTAATAATCTTTTCTCACCGGTTTCTTTCAAATTGAAATTGAATTCTTTTATAGCCCAATAAGCTTTATGCTCCAATTCAACTAGCAAGTGACAAGTCGTCCCAAAAATTAATCTATAAGGGGACATTCCTATATGTGTCTTATAGGTTGTCCTATATGCCCATAATGCAGTATCTAATGTGGTAGACCAATCCATTTTACTAGGATTAACATTCTTTTCCAAAATTCTCTTAATTTCATGATTAGATTGTTCTACTAAACCACTCGTATGGGGATAATAAGCAATTGCAATTTTATGCAGTATATTATATTTATCTATCAATCTTGCAACTGTTGCATTTTTAAAATGAGATCATCCATCGATAATGATTACTCTCGGCATTCCATATCTTGTAAAAATATTTTTAGTTAAAAATTTTGAAACACTACGAGCATCAAATCGAAGTAAAGCGATTGCTTCAGTCCATTTTGAAACACAATCCTTTGCAATCAATATGTATATATTTCTGAATGAGGGTATAAATGGTCCCATAAAATCTAATCCCCATGCATCAAAAATTTCAATTTTCATATTATAATTTAGAGGCATTTAATTTCTTCTTGAAATATTACCTACTCTCTGACACCAATCACATGTTTTGATATATATATATATATATATATATATATATTAACATCTCTAAATAGTGTAGGTAAATAAAATCTAGATTGTAAAATTTTATGAATAGTTCTNGTATATATATATTAACATCTCTAAATAGTGTAGGTAAATAAAATCTAGATTGTAAAATTTTATGAATAGTTCTATCATTTCCAAAATGTCCTCCAAATTTAGAATCATAGAATTTTTTAATAATCTTTTGAATTTTTTTATAAAGCACACATCGTGTCATCATTAAATCATTACACTGTTTATATAAATAAGGATCATCCCAAAAATATGAATTTGCATCATGAATGAATTTCTTTTCCTGCTGTTTTGTTAATCGATATGGTAAAATACCACTAACAAAATAATTTACAATATCATCATACCAAGGTATTTCCCATCCATTTACAGCATAAAGTTGTTCATCAGAAAAAGTTTCATTAATTTCTTTTTCCATATCTAGCATTTCTTCTTGTTCAAGCCTTGATAGATGATCAACAATTTGATTATCAATCTCTTTCCTATCGACTACTATAAAATCAAACACTTGCATCAGATGTACTCATTAAATTGATCTTGGTTTAACATCCTTATTTTGCATCAAATATTTAATGGTTGAATGGTCAGTATGCACAACACATTTAGCTATAATCATATATGATTTAAACTTATCAAAAGCATACACAATAGCTAATAACTCTCTTTCGATGGTGGTGTAATTAATTTGAGCATCATTAAGAGTCATACTAGCATAATATACAACTTAAAAAATCTTAGCATAGTATATAACTTTAATATATAGCTCCAATTACATAATCACTACATCACAGATTAATTCAAAAAGTTTTTCCATATCTGGTGAAACAATTATAAGAGCAGTGATCAATTTTTCCTTTAAAGTTTCAAAGGCTTTAAGATAATCTTGATTAAAATCAAACTTTGTATCTTTCTCCAGAAGTTGGCATAAAGCTTTAGTAATTTTTGAAAAATCCTTAATATATCTTCTGTAAAATCTAGCATGCCCTAAAAACTCCTAACTCCTCTTACTGTGGTAGGTGGAGGTAGGTTTGATATAACTTGCATTTTTACAGGATCTACTTCCATATCATTTTCTGAAATTTTATGTCCAAGCACAATTCCTCCTATAACCATAAATTGACATTCTTCCTAATTCAATACGAGATTAGTCTTTTCACAACATTCCAAAACTTTTTCTAAATGATTTAGACTTATTTTGAATGAAGTTCCAAATACAGAAAAATCATCCATAAAGACTTCAATCCCTTTTTGAATCCAATCATTGAAAATTAACATCATACATCTTTGAAATATTGCAGATGCATTACGTAATCCAAAAGGCATTTCTCGAAAAGCAAAAATTCCATAAGGACTAGTAAATTTTGTTTTCTCTTGATCCTCTGGAGCAATAAGTATTTGATGACAACTGGTATATCCATATAGAAAAAAAAATATTTATGCCTAGCTAATCTATCCAACATCTGGTCAAAAAAGGGTAAAGAAAAATTATCCTTTCTGGTGGCAGAATTTAATTTTCTATAATCTATGTAGATTTGTCAACCAGTAACTTATCTTGTTGATATGAATTCATTATGCTCATTTGTTACTACAGTCACACCTCCTTTCTTTGGAACACAAAACATTGGACTAACCCAAGCACTATATGAAATAAGATTATATTATTCCAACATCTAACCATTTTAAAATTTCTTTCTTTACTACTTCTTTCTTCATAGGATTTAATCTCCTTTGAGGGTCAGCTCTTAGTTCATGTTGATCTAGTAATAAGATTCTATGCATACAAATTGAAGGACTGATTCCTTTAATATCAGCTAATGTCCATCCAAAAAATTTTTTATATCTTTTCAATATTTCCAACAACTGTTGTTCTTGCATATCAGTTAATTCTGAGGATACTATAACAGGTAATGTAGATGACTCTCCTAAAAATGCATACTTCAAATGTGTAGGAATCATTTCAGTTCTTATTCAGGGGGTTTCTCAATAGATGAAATCAAATTCTTGTTACTTTATGTAGGATCTAATATTTTAAATCTTTCCTGAACATAATCCATATCTTCTTTACTCACTTCTATAGATTTATCTTGATGTCTATCCTCATCTTGATATTCCATATATTCCTTTTTAAATTCTCTTTCAAAAGTTTTCTTGAATATTCATAGCTTAAATATTCATTAATATCCATTCTAAAGCATTTAATCTCTTGCTCTTTTGTAGGGTATCTCATTGATTTTGCAATATTAAATGTAACCTCTTGATCACTAACTCTAATAGTTAGTTCTCCTTTCTGCAAATCTATCAAAGCTCTTCTAGTGGCTAGGAATGGTCTTCCTGAAATGATAGTAATGTATTTATCTTCCTCCATATCTAATACAATAAAGTTCACGGGAAGATAAACTTATCAATTTTTACCAAAACCACTTCTATAACTTCTTTAGGATAGGTAATCGAACGATCAGCTAATTACAAAGTTACAGTTGTAATTGAAATATCTTCTAAGCCCAACCTTTTAAAAATTGATATGGCATAAGATTAATAATGGCTCCTAAATCACATAAAGTTTTTCCATAAAATGGTTCGCCAATAGCACAAGGAATCGTAAAACTTACAGAATCTTTAAGTTTTTCAGGATGCTTTTTCTGAATTATAGTGCTACACTCTTCGTTGAGTGCAACAATCTCATTATCTACAAACTTCNATCATTACATTGAAAGTATAAATAAGGATCATCCCAAAAATATGATTTTGCATCATGAATGAATTTCTTTTCCTGCTGTTTTGTTAATCGATATGGTAAAATACCACTAACAACATAATTTACAATATCATCATACCAAGGTATTTCCCATCCTTTTACAGCATAAAGTTGTTCATCAGGAAAAGTTTCATTAATTTCTTTTTCCATATCTAGCATTTCTTCTTTTCCAAGCCTTGATAGATGATCAACAATTTGATTATCAATCTCTTTCCTATCGACTACTACAAAATCAAACACTTGCATAAGAGGTACTCATATAATTGGTCTTGGTTTAGCATCCTTCTTTTGCATCAAATATTTAATGGTTGAATGGTCAGTATGCACAACACATTTAGCTCCAATCATATATGATTTAAACTTATCAAAAGCATACACAATAGCTAATAACTCTCTTTCAGTGGTGGTGTAATTAATTTGAGCATCATTAAGAGTCATACTAGCATAGTATATAACATAAAAAATCTTAGCATAGTATATAACTTTAATATATAGCTCCAATTACATAATCACTAGCATCACACATTAATTCAAAAGGTTTTTCCATATCTGGTGAAACAATTATAAGAGCAGTGATCAATTTTTCCTTTAAAGTTTCAAAGGCTTTAAGATAATCTTGATTAAAATCAAACTTTGTATCTTTCTCCAGAAGTTGGCATAAAGCTTTAGTAATTTTTGAAAAATCCTTAATATATCTCATGTAAAATCTAGCATGCCCTAAAAACTCCTAACTCCTCTTACTGTGGTAGGTAGAGGTAGATTTGATATAACCTGTATTTTTACAGGATCTACTTCCATGTCATTTTCTGAAATTTTATGTCCAAGCACAATTCCTCCTGTAACCATAAATTGACATTCTTCCCAATTCAATATGAGATTAGTCTTTTCACAACATTCCAAAACTTTTTCTAAATGATTTAGACTTATTTTGAATGAAGTTCCAAATACAGAAAAATCATTCATAAAGACTTTAATCCCTTTTTCAATCCAATCATTCAAAATTGACATCATACAACTTTGAAATATTGCAGATGCATTACATAATCCAAAAGGCATTTCTCGAAAAGCAAAAATTCCATAAGGACTAGTAAATGTTGTTTTCTCTTGATCCTCTGGAGCAATAAGTATTTGATGACAACTGGTATATCCATATAGAAAAAAAAATATTTATGCCTAGCTAATCTATCCAACATCTGGTCAAAAAAGGGTAAAGAAAAATTATCCTTTCTGGTGGCAGAATTTAATTTTCTATAATCTATGTAGATTTGTCAACCAGTAACTTATCTTGTTGATATGAATTCATTATGCTCATTTGTTACTACGTCAGGCCTTCTTTCTTTGGAACACAAAACATTGGACTAACCCAAGCACTATATGAAATAGGACATATTATTTCAACATCTAACCATTTTAAAATTTCTTTCTTTACTACTTCTTTCATCATAGGATTTAATCTCCTTTGAGGGTCAGCTCTTAGTTCATGTTGATCTTATAATAAGATTTTATGCATACAAAATGAAGGACTGATTCCTTTAATATCAGCTAATGTCCATCCAAAAAATTTTTTATATTTTTTCAATATTTCCAACAATTGTTGTTCTTGCATATCAGTTAATTCTGAGGATACTATAACAGGTAATGTAGATGACTCTCCTAAAAATGCATACTTCAAATTTGTAGGAATCATTTCAGTTCTTGTTCAGGGGGTTTCTCAATAGATGAAAACAAATTCTTGTTACTTTATGTAGGATCTAATATTTATCTTTCCTGAACATAATCCATATCTTCTTTACTCACTTCTATAGATTTATCTTGATGTCTATCCTCATCTTAATATTCCATATATTCCTTTTTAAATTCTCTTTCAAAAGTTTACTTGAATATTCATAGCTTAAATATTCATTAATATCCATTCTAAAGCATTTAATCTCTTGCTCTTTTGCAGGGTATCTCATTGATTTTGCAATATTAAATGTAACCTCTTGATCACTAACTCTCATAGTTAGTTCTCCTTTCTGCAAATCTATCAAAGCTCTTCCAGTGGCTAGGAATGGTCTTCCTGAAATGATAGGAATGTCGTTATCTTCCTCCATATCTAATACAATAAAGTACACAAGAAGATAAACTTATTAATTTTTACCAAAACCACTTCTATAACTTCTTTAGGATAGGTAATCGAACGATCAACTAATTACAGAGTTACAGTTGTAATTGAAATATCTTCTAAGCCCAACCTTTTGAAAATTGATATGGCATAAGATTAATAATGGCTCCTAAATCACATAAAGTTTTTCCATAAAATGGTTCGCCAATAGCACAAGGAATCGTAAAACTTACAGAATCTTTAAGTTTTTCAGGAAGATTTTTCTGAATTATAGTGCTACACTCTTCGTTGAGTGCAACAATCTCATTATCTACAAACTTCAATTTCTTATTAAGTATATCCTTCATGAACCTTACATAGCTTGGCATTTGTTCCAAAGCTTCAACAAATGGAATCTTTGACTTTAATTTTCTCAAAATTTCCAAAATTTTGAAAATGTTTTTGTTTCAATTTTTGAGGAAATGGAGGNTTTATATAGCTTTGCATTTGTTCCAAAGCTTAAACAAATGGAATGTTTGACTTTAATTTTCTCAAAATTTCCAAAATTTTGAAAATGTTTTTGTTTCAATTTTTGAGGAAATGGAGGTGGTGGTCTTTCTACAGTGATTTTCATTGGCTTAATAGAATTTTCTACTTCAAAATGAAAATCTTCACCAGATTTTTTGTTTTCCACCTCATCTTTTTCAACTTCAACTTCTTGTTGAACTCTATTTTCTAATTCTTTTCCACTTCTTAGTTGAATAGCTTTAATTTTCTCTTTATTCTGATCTTTAAGATTTACTTCAACATTACTAAGCAATGTTCCTAGAGGTCTATTGTTAAGTGTAGTAGCAATACATCCTAATTGATTTTCCATATTTTTGATAGTAGCTCCTTGACTTTGTAATTGACTACCCATATGTAATATCAATTATTTCATTGATAACTTTTTCTCCTTACTCTACAAATTATTAAAACTTGGGGCTAATAAGTTTTATAAGCTTGGTTCCCTTGATTGTTGGAGTTTCCCAATGGGTTCACAATGTTGTTTCCCCATTGCGGATTTACAGCATTAGAATTATTGTTACTCTAACTAAAATTTTGATGATTCTTCAAACCAAGATTATAATATTTGGCATAAGAATTATTAGAACAATTGTTCATTGCATTTAAAGTCTCATTAGAAGATTGAGATTCTATAATTTGCACCAATGAGTTTTCCTCAAGCACAGGTGCTGTTTGAGAATAATTCATTCCATATTGATCTATTTTCTTTGATATAACAACTATTTTGGTAGCTAAAATAGATCTTCCATCAGAATCATGTATACTAGCTACTCTCTTTGGATTTACACTTTCAGAGAACAATGAAAATTATTAGTAGTCATCTCTTTAATTGATGAATATGCTTCATCTAATGGTTTTGACACTAACGATCCACCAGAAACAACGTTAATTATTGATCTAAGAGATCCAACCAACCCATTATAAAAAGTTTGAATTATTAATCAATCTGGCAATGCTTGGTGTGGACACTTTCTAAGGAGATCTTTAAATCTTTCCCAGGCTTCATAAATTGATTCCCTTTCAAACGGAAAAAAAGATGGATATCATTTCTAAGCTTAGCAACTTTTAAAGGTGAGAAATATTTAGATAATAATTTTGTGATAAATCTCCCCATGTTCTGATAGATCCAGGTGCTAATTCCATGGTTAGGCTGGGAGGATATCGGCTGTCACTCCATAGCTCCCACTACTCCCTCCCTTGAGAGCTACCAATCTTGCATTACTTTCCAATCAACTAAACCAAACTGGTGGTTATAATCTGTCACCTTAAAAAAAAAAATTCTTCATCCAACTAAAGTATATTTCCCTATTTATTTGAACCCAATTTTATGGATGACTTACTCTCCCATGAAATTAAATGTGATTCTCCGTATGTTGTAGAAGTCATATCTCATTTAAGGACAAATGTATCTCAACAAGTTTTAACATTTCAATTGGTCAGATCAAAAAGTAAATGAAGATCAGAGTTCAAAATCATGACAAATTATTATCATTTTAAACTGTAGAAAACAAAATCTATTCTTCACAAAATCATATCTTCAAAGTAGGGTGAAGGATAATAAAGACTACTCAGAATTCATGAGAAGGAAGCAAAAAAACATGAATTTCATATATAAAAATAATTTTACAAAACAAAAGAAATAAAAATAAAACTTATCTCATAATCCTTCCCAAGCAAATCCCTAGAAGTTCTCTTTAAGTCGTCTTTCTTTACAATCACTCCCAATTCTCTCTTAGAAATACAATGAAGAAGAAATCTCTCTCCTTCCCTCACCTCTTACAAATTTAGAAGAAAATCTCTCTCTTATAAATACAGGGCTCCATTGGAGTCTCGTTTATCGATCCCATAAGGAAGCGAGGTAAGAAGTCCTAGTCAAATTCTATTCTACTACAATTAGTCTTTAGTTTGGAATGTAGATTAAAATGATGTTTTATCTAGAAACTATTCCTAAATGCTAGTGTTAAATGTTAAGATAGTAATTATAACTAAATGCAATTATTAATTCTAAAGAGAAATTTTTCTGGAAAAATTGGTTTGAGAATTTTGAGATAGTAAAAACTAGTATTCTTATGCAATGAATCGGATGACGTAAAGGAATGAGATGCATTAAATATTGTATGTGCCAAATAGGAGCAATCCTATTCTTTACCCTTTGGTCCAGACATAAAGAACATTGACTAATCCTATGCTTGTTTACTGTTATGGCTAAGCTGGGAGGATACCGGCTCTCACTTTGGAGCTCCTACGTTCCCCTCACCTGAGGGCTAACATCTCTGCTTCAGTACTCAAACAATAGGACCAAATTGAGGATTTTAGTCTGTCACCCTAAAATCTCCAATTCTACACCCATCAAAGTATATTTCACTATTTATTTGCATTCAATTCCCATGAACTTAACCATCCATGGAATCTGAATGTGGTTCTACTTTGTTAAGAATTACACAGTTCAATTAAGTTTTAATGTAATTACAACAGATTTTAACACTACAACAGGCCTTTATTGTAATGTAAATAAAGTGCAAGTAAAAACCATCACATATAATTAAAACCGCTTCTAACATGCATCACAAATTCCTAAACATGAATTCTACTCATTACAAAAGAAAAGTATGCTTCTAACATGTATCACAAAATCCTAAACATGAATTCTACTCATTACAAAAGAAAAGTAAGATCTTTATTGTAATGTAAATAAAGTGCAAGTAAAAACCATCACATTTATAATTAAATCCACTTCCATTTATTGTAATGTAAATAAAGTGCAAGTAAAAACCATCACATTGATAATTAAATCTGCTTCTAATACATCACAAAATCCTAAACATGATTTATACTCATTACAAAAGAAAAGTAAAATGAAAACAATGGCATAATCTTCTCATACCATTATTTCCAAATAAGAAGAGAGAGTAAGAGAAGCCCATCACAAAGCACGAAGAAAACACAGGAAAACTTCATTTCATCAAAACAAATCCACTAGATAAGTGTTTACAAAACCATAAGATAATGAAGAACACAATACTTAGTTTTTCCCTTTGAAAGAAAGAACAAAATCTCTCCCACAAAGTCTCCCGCCTGTCCATGCAATGCTAGAACATCTCCTTACAAATTCTCTCAAAATCTCCTCTCAAATCTCTCCAAAAGGGTAGAAATCTACATTTCTACTCCTATTCTAAAAACCCTAAACTTTCTCCACACTTTTCCTAACATTCCTCTCACAAAAAACCCACTTTTTTAACCTAAATTCATTCTTTTAAAGTGTAGGGATGAAGTTTGAAGAGTTGCCACAAGAATCCTTTCAAAAAGCATCCAAATACGTTGAATTTCGGCTCATAACCGCCAAAAGTGAGTCCATAGTCGTCTCGGGCGCCGTCGGCGGGCCCGAGGGCACTATCGGCGAGCTTTTCTATCATTTTTTGGTTTTCTCGGGTAAATCTCGTCGTCGGTGCCGTTTTGGGCACCATCGGCGATCAGACTGCGCAGCTCCACCGTTTTGCTCCATTTGACCCCATTTCAGTTGTGTTATGTTTCTAACAGATAGCCCTACAAAATAAGCATGAAAATAACCTTCCTTTAAAGTATAATCTCATTCAAAAATATGCAAGAAGTGTAAAAGAGATTAAGCATGGAAAGACTTATCAAAAGAAGACAGGGCAAAATTTCATTTCTTGCTTGTTTTTGCTCCAAATTGCACCGTTTTTGTTTCTTTTTCTCCAAAAGTCCATTTATTGTACCTGAAACCAAAAACATGCAAAATATCTTTGTTTAAAGAGCAATATCATCAAAAATTAGTGTAAAATAGGTACAAAAATCTCAACCTATTTTTCTTTGGTCAACCACCAGGCACTTTACTTTTCTTTTTATTTTAAGTGTTTAGTTATATTGTGAGTGAAGGAAGAGAATTTAAAAGAACTTCAAGACATTTGGTGGAGAGGATTTGGGATAAGTATTTATCTTTGTGACTACACTTGGTTTTTATTTGGATTTCTTGTTTGTGTGCATGATTTCTACTTTTAAAGTCATGTGTGGTTGTGTTTTCTCCATGGATTATGAGTAGTTTTCCCCATCTTTTTCCTTAAAAAGATAAGTGATTATGTATTGAAAGGAAGTTGTGTGAAGTATTAGGCCTCATTATTGGAATAAGTTGTGATGATTGGAAACCTTGCACTTCATTTACTTCTTGCTTTGGTCAATTAAGATGTTAATACATGTTGTGAGAACATGTAAGATCTGAGATAGTATTGTCTCAATCAACAAATGGTTAGAATCAGATATTGATTTCATGAATGAGAATGTAGTTCATGAGGCTGAGTGCAAATAAATAGGTAAATAAATTTTTTAAGGGTGTAGAACTAGAGGATTTTAGAGTGACAGTCTAAAGCCCCCAATTTGATTTATAATTTAGGTTTTGATACGAGATGTTAGCCCCCCGGTGGAGGGAGAAGAGGGAACTCTAGAGTGAGAGCAAGTATCTTCCCTGCCTAGTTGGTCTTCAAGACTATTCAAACTATAGATTAACCAACATTTTTTATAGCATCCCTAGTAAGGGTAAAGAATATTATTGCTCTTATTTGACACAACACATTTAGAATACTTCTACAAAAAAATTTCTCTACTTATTATTGATTCATGATAAGGAAAAAAGATATTTTATTTATATCACCTTCATCTTGCAAGTACTTAGTGAAGTTAATTAGTTTCTTACTTTATTTTCATAAACTAAAAAAAATTACAAAAATAATCAAATTTGTATTCCTATTTTAGCATCTTAAGTTTAAGTAAGAATATTTTACTAAGTAGATTTATGTCTTCTAAAATTTCTAAATTCCTAAAAAACATGTAGGAATTTTCCCTGTGGGATCAATATTCGGGGCTTACTCAAAAAGTCCTATATTACTTGATAACGATACGTATACTTGCGTAGTATCCCATATTTAAATATTATAATTAAATTCTTATTTGTTTCAAAGTTGAAAACTTACCTAGCTTTTGCTTTGGATCAAGTTTTTGGCTTTATTGTAAATTNGCTGACCAAAGAAAAATATGTTGAGATTTTCATACCTATTTTTTACTAATATTGATGATATTGCACTTTAAAGAAGNTTCTCTTTATTCTGATCCTTAAGATTTACTTCAACATTACTAAGCAATGTTCCTAGAGGTCTATTGCTAAGTGTAGTGGCAATACATCCTAATTGATTTTCCATGTTTTTTATAGTAGCTCCTTGACTTTGTAATTGACTACCCATCTGTAATATCAATTCTTTCATTGATAACTTTTTCTCCTTACTCTACAAATTATTAAAACTTGGGGCTAATAAGGTTTATAAGCTTGGTTCCCTTGATTGTTGGAGTTTCCCAATGGGTTCACAATGTTGTTTCCCCATTGCAGATTTACAGCATTAGAATTATTGTTACTCTAACTAAAATTTGGATGATTCTTCAAACCAAGATTATAATAATTGGCATAAGAATTACTAGAACAATTGTTCATTGCATTTCAAGTCTCATTAGAAGATTGAGATTCTATAATTTGCACCAATGAGTTTTCCTCAAGCACAGGTACTGTTTGAGAATAATTCATTCCATATTGATCTATTTTCTTTGATATAACAACTATTTTGGTAGCTGAAATAGATCTTGCATCAGAATCATGTATACTAGCTACTCTCTTTGGATTTACCCTTTCAGAGGAAAATGAAAATTATTAGTAGTCATCTCTTTAATTAATGAATATGCTTCATCTAATGGTTTTGACACTAATGATCCACCAGAAATAACGTCAATTATCGATCTAAGAGATCCAACCAACCCATTATAAAAAGTTTGAATTATTAATCAATCTGGCAATGCTTGGTGTGGACACTTTTAAAGGAGATCCTTAAATCTTTCCCAGGCTTCATAAATTGATTCCCCTTCAAACTGACAAAAAGATGGATATCATTTCTAAGCTTAGCAACTTTTAAAGGTGAGAAATATTTAGATAATAATTTTGTGATAAATCTCCCCATGTTCTGATAGATCCAGGTGCTAATTCCATGGTTAGGCTGGGAGGATATCGGTTGCCACTCCATAGCTCCCATCCAATCAACTGAACCAAACTGGTGGTTTTAATCTGTCACCTTAAAATCTCCAATTCTTCATCCAACTAAAGTATATTTCCCTATTTATTTGAAACAAATTTTATGGATGACATACTCTCCCATGAAATTAAATGTGATTCTCCGTATGTTGTAGAAGTCATATCTCATTTAAGTACAAATGTATCTCAACAAGTTTTAACATTTCAATTGGTCAGATCAAAAAGTAAATGAAGATCAGAGTTTAAATCATGACAAATTATTATTATTTAGAACTGTAGAAAACAAAATCTATTCTTCACAAAATCATATCTTCAAAGTAGGGAGAAGGATAATAAAGACTACTCAAAATTCATGAGAAGGAAGCAATAAAACACTAATTTGATATATAAAAATAATTTTACAAAACAGAAGAAATAAAAATAAAACTTATCTCACAATCTTTCCCAAGCAAATCCCTAGAAGTTCTCTTTAAGTCGTTCTTTCTTTACAATCACTCACAATTCTCTCTTAGAAATACAATGAAGAAGAAATCTCTCTCCTTCCTTACCTCTTACAAACCTAGAAGAAAATCTCTCTCTTATAAATATAGGGCTCTAGTGGAGTCCCGTTTATCGATCCCATAAGGAAGCGAGGTAAGAGGTCCTAGTCAAATTCTATTCTACTACAATTAGTCCTTAGTTTGGAATGTCGATTAAAATGATGTTTTATCTAGAAACTACTCCTAAATGCTAGTGTTAAATGTAAAGATAGTAACTATAACTAAATGCAATTATTAATTATAAAGAGACATTTTTCTGGAATAATTGGTTTGAGAATTTTGAGATAGTAAAAACTAGTATTCTTATGCGATGAATCGGATGACGTAAAGGAATGAGATGCATTAAATATTGAATGTGCCAAACAGGAGCAATCCTATGCTTTACCCTTTGGTCCAGGCATAAAGAACATTGACTAATCCTATGCTTGTTTACTGAATCTGTTCTTTACTCTTTGGTCCAGACATAAAGAACATTGACTAATCCTATGCTTGGTTACTGATTCTGCCGCTAGACTGGGAGGATACCAGCTCTCACTTCGGAGCTCCCACGTTCCCCTCACCTGAGGGCTAATTAGGCTGGGAGGATACCGGCTCTCACTTCGGAGCTCCCACACTCCCCTTACCTGAGGGCTAAGCTGGGAGGATACCCGCTCTCACTTCGGAGCTCCCACATTCCCCTCACCTGAGGGCTAACATCTCTGCTTCAGTACTCAAACAATAGGACCGAATTGGGGATTTTAGTCTGCCACCCTAAAATATCGAATTCTACGCCCATCAAAAAATATTTCACTATTTATTTGCATTCAACTCCCATGAACTTAACCATCAATGGAATCTGAATGTGGTTCTACTTTGTTGAGAATTACACAGCCCTATCAAGTTTTAATGTAATTGCAACAAATTTTAACACTACAACAGGCCTTTATTGTAATGTAAATAAAGTGCAAGTAAAAACCTATAATTAAAACCGCTTCTAACATGCATCACAAATTCCTAAACATGAATTCTACTCATTACAAAAGAAAAGTATGCTTCTAACATGTATCACAAAATCCTAAACATGAATTCTACTCATTACAAAAGAAAAGTAAGATCTTTATTGTAATGTAAATAAAGTGCAAGTAAAAACCATCACATTTATAATTAAATCCACTTCCATTTATTGTAATGTAAATAAAGTGCAAGTAAAAACCATCACATTGATAATTAAATCTGCTTCTTCGCATCACAAAATCCTAAACATGAATTCTACTCATTACAAAAGAAAAGTAAAATGAAAACAAACATCACAAAATACTAAACATGAATTATACTCATTACAAAAGAAAAGTAAAATGAAAGCAATGGCATAATCTTCTCATACCATTATTTCCAAACAAGAAGAGAGAGTAAGAGAAACACGTCACAAAGCACGAAGAAAACACAACTTCATTTCATCAAAGCAAATCCACTAGATAAGTGTTTACAAAAACATAAGATAATGAAGTACAATATTTAGCTTTTTCCCTTGAAAGAAAGAAGAAAATCTCTCCCACAAAGTCTCCTACCGATAAACTTTATTTAACCAAAGCAAATCCACTAGATAAGTGTTTACAAAACCATAAGATAATGAAGAACACACTTTAGTTTTTTTCCCTTTGAAATAAAGAACAAAATCTCTCCCACAAAGTCTCCCACTGGCCCATGCAATGCTAAAACATCTCCTTAAAAATTCTCTCAAAATCTCCTCTCCAATCTCTCCAAAAGGGTAGAAATCTACAATTCTACTCCTATTTTAAAAACCTAAACTTTCTCCACACTTTTTCTAACATTCCTCTCACAAAAGACCCACTTTTTATAATCTAAATTCATTCTTTTAAAGTGTAGGGATGAAGTTTGAAGAGTTGCCACAAGAATCCTTTCAAAAAGCATCCAAATACGTTGAATTTCGGCCCATAACCGCCAAGAG
>JXCR01098761.1:146155-256617 GCA_002079205.1 Phalaenopsis hybrid cultivar
ATCTCATTCAAAAATATGCAAGAAGTGTAAAAGAGATTAAGCATCGAAAGACTTATCAAAAGATGACAGGGCAAAATTTCATTTCTTGCTCGTTTTTGCTCCAAATTGCACCGTTTTTGTTTCTTTTTCTCTAAAAGTCCATTTCTTGTACATGAAACCAAAAACATGCAAAATACCTTTCCTTAAAGAGCAATATCATCAAAAATTAGTGTAAAATAGGTACAAAAATCTCAACCAATTTTTCTTTTGTCAACCACCAGGCACTTTACTTTTCTTTTTATTTTAATTGTTTAGTTATATTGTGAGTGAAAGAAGAGAATTTAAAAGAACTTCAAGACATTTGGTGGAGAGGATTTGGGATAAGTATTTATCTTTGTGACTACACTTGGTTTTTATTTGGATTTCTTGTTTGTGTGCATGATTTCTACTTTTAAAGTTATGTGTGGTTGTGTTTTCTCCATTGATTATGAGTAGTTTTCTTCATCTTTTTCCTTAAAAAGATAAGTGATTATGTGTTGAAAGGAAGTTGTGTGAAGTATTAGGCTTCATTATTGGAATAAGTTGTGATGATTTGAAACCTTGCACTTCATTTACTTCTTGATTTGGCCAATTAAGATGTTAATACATGTTGTGAGAACATGTAAGGTCTGAGATAGTATTGTCTCAGTCAACAAATGGTTAGAATCAGATATTGATTTCATGAATGAGAATGTAGTTCATGAGGCTGAGTGCAAATAAATATGTGAATAATTTTTTTAAGGGTGTAGAACTAGAGGATTTTAGAGTGACAGTCTAAAGCCCCCAATTTGATTTGTAGTTTAGGTTTTGATACGAGATGTTAGCCCCCCGGTGGAGGGAGAAGAGGAAACTCTAGAGTGAGAGCAAGTATCTTCCCTACCTAGCCGGTCTTCAAGACTATTCAAATTATAGATTAATCAACATTTTTTATAGCATCCCTAGTAAGGGTAAAGAATATTATTGCTCCTATTTGACACAACACATTTAGAATACTTCTACAAAAAAATTTCTCTACTTATTACTGATTCATGATAAGGAAAAAAGATATTTTATTTATATCACCTTCATCTTGCAAGTACTTAGTGAAGTTAATTAGTTTCTTACTTTATTTTCATAAACTAAAAAAATTATAAAAAGAATTAAATTTGTATTCCTATTTTAGCATCTTAAGTTTAAGTAAGAATATTTTGCTAAGTAGATTTATGTCTTCTAAAATTTCTAAATTCCTAAAAAGCATATAGCAATTTTTCCTGTGGGATCAATATTCGGGGCTTAATCAAAAAGTCCTATATTACTTGATAACAATACGTATACTTGCGTAATATCCCAAATTTAAATATTATAATTAAAGTCTTATTTGTTTCAAAGTTGAAAACTTACCTAGCTTTTGCTTTGGATCAAGTTTTTGGCTTTATTGTAAATTAAGAATAACTATTAAAGAAATTAAGTTATAATCGCATACATCACATTTTACTTCTATATAGAAAGTCGGGATCAAGTATTTGGAGTCGTTATTGGGGAAAATATGAAAAATACTGAAAATATGGAAAATATGAAAAATAAATTTTTTTAGAATGTGAAATTTCTATTTTTACAAAGTCTTATTTAAATAATAAGATTTATTTTAGGAATATTGTAGTGTCATTTTTATATAAAGTTCTTGTTTGTGTGTTTTTATTTTTTATNGGAAATTAAGTTATAATTGCATACATCACATTTTACTTCTATATAGAAAGTCGGGATCAAGTATTTGGAGTCGTTGTCGGGGAAAATATGAAAAATATAGAAAATATGAAAAATATGATAAATAAATTTTTTTTAGAAAGTGAAATTTCTATTTTTACAAAGTCTTATTTAAATAATAAGATTTATTTTAGGAATATAGTAGTGTCATTTTTATATAAAGTTCTTGTTTATGTGTTTTTATTTTTTATTTTTATTTTAATTTATTTTATGTGTTTTATAGTAATGTATGCGTAGTTTAGGTTCCATGGTACTTGTGTCTTATGAATCTGAATTAGAAAAAAACTATTAGAAAAGTTAAGAAATTAAAAATTACTGAAATATTTCAAGAAATGACAAATCAAAATAGTCAAAATGTTGAAGAGTTTAGACCTTTAAGAGATTATGCAAACCCTATTGTGGATGAACTTCAATGAAGTATTCAAAAACCCAATGTAATGGATAATTCATTTGAGCTTAAACCCGCTATAAGTCAAATGATATCAAATAATCAGTTTGATGGAGCACCAACTGAATATCCAAATTTACATCTTGCCAATTTTCTAGAATTGTGTGCTGCATTTAAATATATGGTGTATCAGATGATGCTATAAGACTTAGATTATTTCCTTTCTCACTGAGGGATAAAGCTAAGATATGTTNGTCTATTGTGGATGAACTTCAATGAAGTATTCAAAAACCCAATGTAATGGCTAATTTATTTGAGCTTAAACCCGCTATAATTCAAATGGTATCAAATAATCAGTTTGATGGAGCACCAACTAAATATCCAAATTTACATCTTGCCAATTTTCTAGATTTGTGTGCTGCATTTAAATATATGGTGTATCAGATGATGCTATAAGACTTAGATTATTTTCTTTCTCACTGAGGGATAAAGCTAAGATATGTTTACATTCATTTTCACCTGGATCTATCAGAACATGGACTGATTTAGTGCATAAATTCCTTGCTAAATATTTTCCACCATAAAAAATTGTGATGCTTAGAAATTATAATACATATTTTTGTCTGTTTGAAGGGAAATCTATTTATGAAGCATGGGAACGATTTAAAAAACTCTTAAGAAAGTGACCACACCATGCTATACCAGATTGATTAATAATTCAAACTTTTTTATAATGGATTAGTTGGATCTCTTAGATCTATTATCAATGTAGCTAGTAATGGTTCATTGATGTCAAAACTAATTCATGATGCTTATCCTTTAATTGAAGAAATGTCTATAAGTAATTTTCAATGGCCTTCTGAAAGGGTAAATCTTAAGAAAGTAGCCAATATTTACAAAACAGAAGCTTTTGTCATGCTAGCAAATTAAGTTGCAGCAACTTCAAGTAAGTTAGACCAATTTGGAATGAATTTTTCTCAACAAATTCCCATAATTGAAGAGAATTCATTAGGCCAAATGGTAGATTCTCAAGCATCATTAGAGACTTTGAATGTCATAAACAATAAGCAGAATAACCCATATTCAAACTATTATTACCCAGGTTCGAAGAACCATCCTATCTTTAACTGGAACAATACTTTGGGTGGTAATAATCAACAATGAGCTAACAATCAAGTAAACTCATCGGGAAACTGGAAAAACCAAGAGAATAGTAATTATAGACATACTTATCCTCTATGTTTTAACAATAATCCACAATTTAAGTAGAAGAAGTTGTCTATAGAAGAAGTGGTGTTACAAATGGGAAATCAGTTACAAAGTCAAGCAGCTACAATTTGAAATATTGAGAATCAATTGGGACAAATACCAAATTCATTAAGTAATAGATCCCAATGAACACTTCCTAGTAATATAGAAATAAATCTGAAAGACCAAAATAAAGAGCAAGTAAAAGTCGTTCAACTCTGAAGTGGAAGAGAATTGGAAGGTAGAGTTCAAAAAAAGACTGAAGTGGAGAGAGAAGAGACTGAAGAACCAAAAGAGGATGCTCCAAAAGGTTTAGAGAGACTTATTTCTCCACTTAAAGTTGATTTAGAAAAACCACCACCTCCATTTCCTCAGAGGCTTCAACAACAAAGGTTACATAAGAAATTTTCAAAATTTCTTAAAATTCTTAAGAAGCTAATAATTAATATTCCATTTGCTGAAACTCTAGAATAAATTCCAAGCTATGTAATGTTTATGAAGGATATTCTTAATAAGAAAAGGAGGTTTGAAGATCATGAAATAGTTGCACTTAGTGAGGAGTGCAGTGCTATAATTCAGAAAAAGCTTCATGAAAAGCTTAAAGATACTAGTAGCTTTACAATTCCATGTGCAATAGGATACTTATTTTTTGGAAAAGCTTTATGTGATTTAGGAGCAAACATCAACCTTAGGACATTATCAATATTTAAAAGATTAGGATTACCTATTACTGTAACTCTGCATTTAGCAGATCGATCAATAACCTATCCTAAAGGAGTTATATAAGATGTCTTAGTAAAAATGGAACAATCTTACTTTCTTGTTGATTTCATTGTGCTAGATATGGAGGAAGAAAAGGAGATACCTATCATTTTAGGGAGACCTTTCCTAGCCACAAGAAGAGCAATGATAGATGTGTAAAAATGATAATTAACAATGTGCATCAATGATCAAACAATTACATTTAATATTTTGAAATCAATGAAATACCCTCCAAAAGGTAAAGATGATGAATGTTATAGAATGGATGTTATAAGATACTTAAGTGAATGTCATTTTAAAATAGCTTATGAAGAGAAATCTGAATTTAAAGAGTTGGAACATGAGAAAGAAGAGGAATTGGATCAATATGAAGATTTATATAAGAAAGTTTCAAGTTATGTACAGGAAAGTTTTGAAATTTTGGACACAGCAGAAAAATATACATCTTTTTGTCCATCAATTAAAAAACCCCATGAGCTTGAGTTGAAGTTGCTTCCTAAACATTTGAAATATGCCTTTTTAGGTGATTCCACTATATTACCTATTATAATTTCCTCAAAATTAACTATAGAAGATGAAGAGAGCATGATGAACACTTTAAAGATTTATAAGAAAGCCTTTGAATGGAGAATTGTTGATATAAAAGGAATCAGTCCTTTAAATTATATGCATATAATTCATATGGAAGAGAACTGCAAACCCAGGGCTGATCCTCAAAGAATATTTAATTTTATTATGAAAGATGTTGTTAAGAAAGGAATTATAAAGTAGTTAGATGTTGGAATTCTCTACCCTATTTCAGATAGTGCATGGGTTAGTCCAATTCACTGTGTTCCTAAGAAAGGAGTGACTGTAACTTTTAATGAACATAATGAGTTAATATTAACAAGATGAGTCACAGGATGGTGAATATGCATTAATTATAGAAAATTAAATGTTGCTACTAGGGAAGATCATTTTCCACTACCATTTCTAGATCAAATGCTAGATAGACTAGCTCGACATAAATACTTTATTTTCTATATGGATATACCAATTATCACCGAATACAAATAGCTTCTAAGGATCAAGAGAAAACAACTTTTACTAGTCCTTATGGTACATTTACTTTTAGAAGAATGTCCTTTGGTTTATGTAATGCACCTGCTACATTTCAAAGATGCATGATGACAATTTTTTGTGATGTTCTTGAGAAAAGGATTGAAATTTTTATGGATACAATACATATCATTCTTAAATTTAGATCATTAATAAATTTAGATCATACTTAGGAACTAAATGTATAGTGCATACAGGTCATTTTGTTATTAAGTATTTAATGAAAAAGAAGGATGCAAAACCAAGATTGATAAGATGAGTTCTTCTTTTGCAAGAATTTGACTTTGAAATAGTAGATAGGAAGGGAGCTGATAATCAAATTACTGATCATCTCTCTAGGCTTGAATTGGAAAAATCACTCAATTTTTAAAAAGAAATTAATGAACATTTTTCAGATGAGGAATTGTTCAACGTTAATGAGTGGCATGTTGCTGACCAAAGAAAAATATGTTGAGATTTTCATACCTATTTTTTACTAATATTGATGATATTGCACTTTAAAGAAGTGTATTTTTGATGTTTTATTGCAGATATGTTGAATTATGATCATTGGAGAAAAAATATGCAAAAAGGAGTGAATTTGGAGTGAAAAGGACCAAAATATGAAGATTTGAACTAGGGCACTAACGGCGAGCCCAACAGTGCCGACGAAAGGTTTTTCCCTAGAGTTCAGAATCAAATATTCCATAAGGCCACCGACGGCGCCCTCGAGGCTGCCGATGGCGAAATCAGCGGTTATCTCAACAGGTGCATTGAATGTGGACAATTTTTTAGGGGATGCTTAGGCAACTCTTGGGAAAACTCTTCTACAACTTTAAGAGAAACTTGTGGTTGAAAATTGAAGAGTTCGGAAGGAAGTTGAAGACAGTGTAGAGTGTGTGTAGAGAGTGTAGAGAGTCTGGTAGAGTGTAGATAGTTTAATTTATGGTTAGATTGTGAGAAATTCTTTGAGAGATTGTAAGAGTGGAGGGAAAGTGAGAGATTTCTTCCTCCTTGCCGCTTTCGAAGGGAATTGCTTGTGTTGTAAAGAAAGGAAGAGATTCAGAGGAACTTCAAGGAGTGTTCTTGGGGAGAAATTAGAATTTTGTGTACTGTAAGGAAAGAAAGAGATTCAGAGGAACTTCAAGGAGTTTGCTTGGTGAGGAATTAGAGATAAATGGTATTAACTTATTGTAGTTTGTATGACTTTGCTTTTATATATAAATTTCGAGTTTTGTCGTAACTTCTCCATGGAGTTCTGAGTAGTTTTCTATGTCTTTCTCCTTGTCTTGAGATTTTGTGAAATGGTGATTTCAATTGGTTAAGCCTTGAGAATCTTAAAGAAGTTGTGATGATCTTTTCACTTTGATCTTAATTTACTTCTAATCTGGCCAATATATTTGTTAAAATATGTTGACTTTTACAACTAAAATGAAGATTACATCCGAGATTCAGGGAGTTCAAAGTCCTTGGAAGTTGGGTGCAAATAAATAGAGAAATAAAATTATCGGGCATAGAATTGGAGATTTTAGAGCGACTGACTAAAATCCATGATTTGGTCCTATCGTTTGGGTGTTGAAGTGTAGATGTTAGCCCTCAGGCGATGGGAACATGGGAGCTCCAAAGTGAGAGCCGGTATCTTCCTAGCCTAGTCGCAGATTCAGTAACCAAGCATAGGATTAGTCAATGTTCTTTATGCCTAGACCAAAGGGTAGAGAATAGGTATGCTTCTATTTGGAACAATCGAATTTGAACTAATTCACTTTATTCATTAACTTTAATTTCTTGATAAGGAGAAGGATGCTTTCTTATATATTAAGCTTTACATTAGAAACTTTATTAGTATAATTAGTTATTTAAGAGTTATTAAAATTACATATTTATTTCAATTGCCTATTAGTGACACATAAGCAATTTGAACTATGTTGTTGTGATTAAGTATTGATTTTCTAAAATCTTATTTTGTAGCCTCTAATATTACTCCCTGTGGGATCGATATCCATGACTCCATTAGAGTCTTGTATTACTTGAGTGATACGTATACTTGCGTTGATAAGTGTGACTTTGCAATTATTGAATATTTTATACAAATCTTTATCGAATCTATAACCGCTGTCAAGCATTTAATACTGCTGACGGGGAATTAAATCTTCTAGCAGCAATATCAAATTCTTGAAATTTTAAGCATATATAAAGTTGTTATCAAGTTTTGGCGTCATTTTTGGGGAGTAAACAAGAATCATAATTAGAGTAACGAACAAATTAGGACTATTAGAAAACTTTTACTAGAATTGCAACTTATTTTCATATTTAGTTAACTATTTTTCTGTGGTACTGATTTCAAATTGTATGCGTAGCTTTGGACCTGAAAATCTTATACCCTATGATTTGAAATTAGAACGCACTGTTAGAAGAATTAGAAAACTAAGAAGAGAACTTAGAAATCCTGACACAATGGAAAACAACATGAAAAATCAAAGAATAGAAAATGAACACCAACCTAGACCTCTACGAGATTATGCAAATCCTACAGCAGATGAACATGAACACCAACCTAGACCCCTACGAGATTATGCAAATCCTACAACAGATGAAATTCACTTAATCTAGACCCTTAAGAGATTATGCAAATCCTACAGCAGATGAAATTCACTTATCTATCCAAAATAGATGTAGCTGCTAATTCATTTGAGCTTAAACCTGCTATTATTCAAATGGTACAGAACAATCAATTTGGAGGTACACCAAATGAAGATCCTAACTAATTCATTTGAGCTTAAACCTACTATTATCCAAATGGTACAAAATAATCAATTCAAAGGTACACCAAATGAAGATCCTAATTTAAATCTTAAACCTGCTATTATCCAAATGGTACAAAACAATCAATTCGGAGGTACACCAAATGAATGCTTAAACCTGCTATTATCCAAATGGTACAAAATAATCAATTCAGAGGTACACCAAATGAAGATTACAGCAGATGAGATTCACTTATCTATCCAAAATCCTGATGTAGCTGCTAATTCATTTGAGCTTGAACTTGCTATTATCTAAATGGTACAAAATAATCAATTCGGAGGTACACCAAATGAAGATCCTAATTTACACATCGCTTATCATGAACACCAACCTAGACCCCTACGAGATTATGCAAATCCTACAACAGATGAAATTCACTTAATCTAGACCCTTAAGAGATTATGCAAATCCTACAGCAGATGAAATTCACTTATCTATCCAAAATAGATGTAGCTGCTAATTCATTTGAGCTTAAACCTGCTATTATTCAAATGGTACAGAACAATCAATTTGGAGGTACACCAAATGAAGATCCTAACTAATTCATTTGAGCTTAAACCTACTATTATCCAAATGGTACAAAATAATCAATTCAAAGGTACACCAAATGAAGATCCTAATTTAAATCTTAAACCTGCTATTATCCAAATGGTACAAAACAATCAATTCGGAGGTACACCAAATGAATGCTTAAACCTGCTATTATCCAAATGGTACAAAATAATCAATTCAGAGGTACACCAAATGAAGATTACAGCAGATGAGATTCACTTATCTATCCAAAATCCTGATGTAGCTGCTAATTCATTTGAGCTTGAACTTGCTATTATCCAAATGGTACAAAACAATCAATTCGGAGGTACACCAAATGAAGATCCGAACCAAGACCCTTAAGAGACTATGCAAATCCTACGGCAGATGAAATTCAGTTATCTATCCAAAATCCTGATGTAGCTGCTAATTCATTTGAGCTTAAAGCAGATGAAATTCACTCATCTATCCAAAATCCTGATGTAGTTGCTAATTCATTTGAGCTTAAACTTGCTATTATCTAAATGGTACAAAATAATCAATTCGGAGGTACACCAAATGAAGATCCTAATTTACACATCGCATATACAAAATAATCAATTCGGAGGTACACCAGATGAAGATACTAATTTACACCTCGCTAGTTTTTTAGAACTTCGTGTTACCTTTAAATATGACAAAGTTTCAAACGATGTTGTTAGACTTAGACTTTTTCCTTTTTCACTTAAGGATAAGGCTAAGATGTGGTTAAATCATTAGCACCTGGATCTATTAGAACTTGGGGAGACCTTTCACAGAAATTTCTATCCAAATATTTCCCTCCACACCTAGATCTATTAGAACTTGGGGAGAACTTTCACAGAAATTTCTATTCAAATATTTCCCTCCATCTACCTGGATCTATTAGAACTTGGGGAGAACTGTCACAGAAATTTCTATCCAAATATTTCCCTCAACAGGATCTATTAGAACTTGGGGAGAACTTTCACAGAAATTTCTATCCAAATATTTCCCTCCATCCTGGATCTATTAGAACTTGGGGAGAACTGTCACAGAAATTTCTATCCAAATATTTCCCTCTATCTAGGATCTATTAGAACTTGGGGCGAACTTTCACAGAAATTTCTATCCAAATATTTCCCTCCATCAGGAGAACTTTCATAGAAATTTCTATCCAAATATTTCCCTCCATCATAGAACTTGGGGAGAACTTTCATAAAAATTTCTATCCAAATATTTCCCTCCATCTAAAACTGCTAAACCTAGAAATGACATAACATCATTTTATCAGATTGATGGAGAGTCGATATATGAAGTTTTGGAGAGATTTAAAAATCTTCTTAGGAAGTGCCCTCATCATTCGTTACCAGATTGGTTGATAATTTAAACTTTTTATAATGGATTAGTAGATCTCTTAGATCGATTATAGATGCTGCGGCTCGTGGTTCTTTAATGTCAAAACCTTTTGATACCCTCATCATTCGTTACCAGACTGGTTAATAATTCAAACCTTTTATAATGGATTAGTGGGATTCTTTGATGATAGATGCTGCGGCTGATGGTTCTTTAATATCAAAACCTTTTGATGAGGCTTATTCATTAATAGAAGAGAAAATATAGATGTTGCGGCTGGTGGTTCTTTAATGTCAAAACCTTTTGATGAGGCTTATTCATTTGTTACCAGATTGGTTGATAATTCAAACTTTTTATAATGGATTAGTGGGATCTCTTAGATTGATTGTCACCAGATTGGTTGATAATTCAAACTTTTTATAATGGATTAGTGGGATCTCTTAGATCGATTATGATGTTGCGGCTGGTGGTTCTTTAATGTCAAAACTTTTTGCGAGGCTTATTCATTAATAGAAATTGCGGCTGGTGGTTCTTTAATGTCAAAACCTTTTGATGAGACTTATTCATTAATAGAAGAGATTGCAATGTCAAAACCTTTTGATGAGGCTTATGTTAATAGAAGAGATGGATACCAACAATTTTTAATGGCCCTCTGAAAGGGTAAATCCTAAAAGAGTCGCTAGTACCCACGATTCTGATGTAATATATATGTTAGCTTTGCAGATTGCTGCAATATTAAAGAAATTAGATCATTATGGAATGAATTATTCTCCAACACCTACTATGATGGAACAGAACTCATCTGGGCAATTTGTGGATGTTCAACCTTCATATGAGACTTTAAATGTTATTAATAATAGACCCAATAACTTTTATTCAAACTATTATAACCCATGTTGGAAGAATCATCCTAATTTTAATTGGAGTAACAATTCTTCTACAAATCAATAATGGGCAAACAACCCAGTCAACCCATTAAGAAATTCATCCAATAAAGGAAATGTTAATTATAGACCTTCTTATCCTCCAGGATTTAATAGTAACACTCAAATTAAGGAAAAGAAGTTGTCTATGGAAGAGATGATATTAAACATGGGTCAACAATTGTAGAATCAAGGAAATCAATTACAAATTCAAGGAAATCAGTTATAAAATCAAGCAACTTCTATTAAAAATATTGAAAATCAATTGGGGCATATCGCTACTGCGCTTAGCAACCGAATATTGGGAACTTTTCCTAGTACCATGGAACCCAATCCTAAAGATCAAGTAAAAGAACAGATAAAAGTGATACCATTATGAAGTGGAAAAGAATTGGAAACAAGAGTGCAGAAAGAAAAGGAAACTAAAAAAGAGAAAGTGGATACAAAAAAAAAGGATCATGAATACCCATATTTAGAATATCCACTTACAACAATGAAAATTACTGTGGAGAAACCTCTACCACCGTTTCCTCAAAGATTGAAGCAGCACAAAAAGGATAAACAATTTTCCAAGTTTATAGAAATTTTTAAGAAATTAATTGTAAATATTCCTTTCATAGAAGCTTTAGAGAAAATGCCCAATTATGTGAAGTTTATGAAAGATATTTTGAACAAAAAAATGCAGTTCACTGATAATGAGATTGTTGCACTTAGCGAAGAGTGTAGTGCAATTATTCAGAAAAAGCATCCTGAAAAATTAAAAGATCCAGGTAGTTTCACTATAACGTGTGCTATCCTTGAAAAGTTTTATGGAAGAGCTTTAATTGATTTGGGAGCCAGCATTAATCTTATGCCTCAATCAATCTTCAACAGATTAAGATTAGGAGAAGTCTCACCTATTTCTGTAACTCTTCAGTTAGCAGATCATTCAATTACTTATCCTAAAGGAGTTATAGAAGATGTGTTAGTAAAAGTTGATAAATTTATCTTTCCTGTGGATTTCATTATTTTAGATATGGAGGAAGATAAGCAAATAACTATAGTTTTAGGGAGACCTTTTTTAGCTACTAGAAAAGCTATGATAGATGTTCAAAAGGGAGAATTAACTAAGAGAGTTAACGATTAAGAAGTTACTTTTAACATTGTAAAATCTATGAAATACCCTACTGTTGAAAGAGATAATGAATGTTTTCACATGGAAATTAGTGACGAGTATTTTAAAGAACATTTTGAAGATAAAGACCATTTTGAAGACAGAGATGAAGATATTTTAGAAGAAATAAAAAATGAAGAATTAGATTATGTTCAGGAAAGATTTGAGATGTTGGATATTACAGGAATGTAGTTCCGTCAATTATATAACCACCTAAACTTGAGTTGAAAATATTGCCTAACCACTTGAAGTATGTGTTTCTGGAAAACTCATCTACATTACCTATTATTATATCTTCAGAATTAAATGATTTGCAAGAGCAAATACTTTTGGATACATTAAAAAAGTATAAGAAAACTTTTGGTTGGACCTTAGCTAATATTAAGGGAATCAATCCTTCGATCTGTATGCACGAAATTATATTAGATGAATAATACAAATCAAAAGTTGATCCACAAAGGAGATTAAACTCAATTATGAAAGAAGTAGCCAAGAAGGAAATTTTGAAATGGTTGGACACCATAATTATATATCTTATTTCAGACAGTTCTTGGGTAAGTCCAATTCATTGTGTTCCTAAGAAAGGAGGAGTGACTGTTGAAATAAAAGAGAATAATGAATTAATACCTATCAACAAGTTAATGGGTGGCGTATTTACATTGATTATAGAAAGTTAAACACTGCCACTAGGAAAGATCACTTCCCTCTATCATTTTTAGACCAAATAGTAGATAGACTTGTTAGGCACAAACATTTTTGTTTTTTAGATGGATATACCAGTTACCATCAAATTCCTATTGCTCCTGAGGATCAAGAAAAGACAACATTTACTAGTCCTTTTGGAACTTTTGCTTTTTGAAGAATGCTTTTCAGATTATGTAATGCACCTGCAATATTCTAGAGATGTATGATGTCTATATTTAATAAGTTAATTGATGATGGATTTGAGTATTTATGGATAATTTCTCTATATTTGGAACATCATTTGATGCATGCTTAAATTATCTTGAAAAAGTTTTGAAGTTATGCAAAAGAACTAATTTAGTTTTGAATTGGGAGAAATGTCAATTTATGGTTACAAGAGGAATTGCGTTAGGGCATAAAATTTTGGAAAATTGTACGGAAGCAGACCCTGCAAAAATTCAAGTTATATATAAATTAACACCTCCTACTAATGTAAGAGAGGTTAGAAGTTTTCTTGGACATGTTGGTTTTTACTGCGTTTTATTAAAGATTTTCTAAGAATTACAAAACCTCTATGCCAACTTTTAGAAAAGGACAAAAAATTTGAATTTACTGAAAAATGTTTAAATGCCTTTGAGTTATTAAAAGAAAAATTAATCACAACCTCTATTATAGTTTCACATAACTGGGAGAAACCATTTGAACTGATGTGTGATGCTACTGATTATGCTATTGGAGCTGTTCTTGTGCAAAGGTATGAAAAGATTTTTAAAGTTATATACTACGCTAGTAAAACTCTTAATGATGCTCANAAGTTAAATATTATTCATAGAATCTCTACTTCCTATCACCCTCAAACCAGTGGGCTAGCTGAAGTTTCTAATAAAGTGATTAAACAAGTACTTGAAAAGACTGTAAACCCTAGTACTAGACTAGATACCTCTTTATGGGCTTACAGGACTGCTTATAAAACTCCTATTGGAATGACTCCTTACAGGCTAATTTTTGGAAAGACTTGTCACTTACCAGTAGAATTGGAGCATAAAGCATATTGGGCGATTAAGTAATTTAATTATAATTTGAAAGATACTGATGAGAAGAGATTGTTATAATTGAATGAATTAAAAGAATTAAGAAATGAATCTTATGATAACGACAGAATTTATAAGGAGAAACTAAAGTTATGGTGATCAGAAGATTAACCAAAAGAACTTTGACCCAGGACAAGAAGTTTTGCTTTACAATACAAGGCTGAAGTTATTCCCTGGGAAATTGAAGGCTCATTAGTTAGGACCCTTTACTGTGACTCAGGTTTATACTTAGGGAGCTGTTGAAATTAAAGATCAAAAGACTGAGAATAGATTTAAAGTAAATGGACACAGATTAAAGCCATATTTTGAGAAGATCAAATTTTAAAGAGGTTTTAATGATCAGTCAACCTGAATAATCTCTGAATAGGTCGGGCTAACGACATTAAACCAAGCGCTTTATGGGAAGCAACCCATAGTTATCTTCATTTTTATTACGAATAGTATTATTTTTTTATTTGAAATTGTTATTAATTTGGGGTAGTATTGAACTCTACTACTCATGTTTACCCTTGAATCATCATAAAAATTGGATCCATAGAGAAAAATAGAACTCATTTGGACCAAAGCGAAATTGTAAAATTTTTGCCTTAAGCGTCGATGGCGCCATCGATGCCGCCGATGGTGGTTTTTTCTTGAGAGTCCAGGGAATTAATTCTAAAGGCTCGCTGACGGTGCCATCATGTTGCAAATGGCGAGAACGGTGGGATGACGATTTTCAGAGTTTGAAATGTCGGTTTTTTGCAGTTTTAGGCAGGAGTTACTACCTATAAACTTCCAAATTTGGTTCCTAAGTTTGTATTTCCCCAAAAACAAATTGAAACTCCACCAAATTTATCCCTATGGCATCCAAAGCCCCTGAAAAACATAGACTTTGAGTGTTCAACCGGAGAAAGTTCATTAGTTCCGAGGCGCAGCGAATCTTCAACAAAGTGCTGACAAAGAGGAGATTAATCAAGGAAAGAGGATTCATGAATCAAGGATTGAACAATCCTTCGACAACAATTGAAGAGATGATTGTGCGATGAAGATGGGAAGTGTTGTGCTACAATACAAGCGCCGTAGTTATTCCTATGGTGAAATAGTTTTATGTTAATTTGCATGGAATCAACCAGGGAGTCGTCTATGTGTGAGGTAGATAGATAACTTTTACTTCTGCATGGATTAATGAGTTATATATGATCGAGAATATTCTTGTCTGCCATTATTCCAACTTTGTCCCGATAAGAAACCTGATAAAAGAGATATACCAATATTTGACGGACGAAACTAAAAACTGGGAAAAGAAAGAAAATGGGTATGTTAGTTTTTCTGTGACACTTCTAAACCCCATTTCTAAGCACTAGCACTTCTTCATTTCTACAAAATTATTACCGATGATGAAGATCGGTAAAGTTACTAAGGAAGGTGCTATTTTGAATTACTGTATCCAAATGGGACTGCCGATTGATATTGGATCGATAATTGTGAAGTCTGTTTTGGGCCTGATCGTTCATGGGTCAACTTATGGGCTTGGACATCCTTCAACAATTTTCTTACTCTGCAGTCATTTCCAAGTATCTTATGAGAATTGAAAAAAGGTACTTCTACCTTGGAAGCCTTTGAACCCAACAGAGAGGTTCCCAGCCAATGAAGATGAGAATGATATGACTATTATTGTGGTTCAATCATGTCAGAATTCACTTCCAATTCAGCCTTTAGTTCCGGATAAGACACTAGTGATCCTGCGCAGAATCAAGAAATTGGAGAAAGAGGTACAAAATTTCATGAATGCAATTAACAATATCTCTAATTTTTTTAATCATCTAGACTGGAGGATGAAAGAGCTTTTTGATCACTCTGAACATATCAAAGGAAGTTTGATACAATTGATGAGAAAGATGGGATTGCTAGAAGAGGACTCTATTGAAGAATTTCCATACCGACCCTTCTATAAGCTCTTCGTTCATGTTCAATCAATGGGTGATCTCAGAGGAGAAACAAGAACTAAATTGAAAGAGTAGTAGATTTACCTTGCTACCTATGTGTCTATGTATGTAATTTGATTTGAACTTTGTGTTTGCTTTGCTTTCAAATTTTGCTTTTAGATCTCAGTATAGTTGAGATTGAGCATAGGATGTTTTTTTTTCAGCTTTAGAGTGTTGTGGCTTGGATTGCGACGCTGAATTGATGTATCAAGGTTGACAAAATACCAAACTTATGTGTGTCATGTAACATGTATTTTAACCCTTGGAATTTATAAATAATTGTGATGTTTTGTGTTGTGAATGTTTATTTGTGTTAGTACATCATTTAATCACTTAAATTATGTCTATAATGATTGAACGGATGTCGTTGAGGCTTGAAATTGATCGAAATTGCAAAAATCCATGTATATAATGATTGAACGAATGCTTGAAATTGATTGAAATTGTAAAAATCTGGAAATTGATCCAATTTTGGAAATCTCACCGACGGCGCCATCGACGCCGCTGACGGTGGATTTTTCCCGAGACTTAGGTTATTATATCAATAGAGCTCGCTGACGGCGCCGAAGACCCCGCTGATTGTGAGATCCCAAAAAAGCACTTTTAATCGTGATTTTGACCTGTCAACCGCCACTATTCATCATCCTCTTCCTCTTAAAAAATGAAAATTTTGATCTAGGGCTTGAAGATCTTGGATTTGGGGGCAATTCAAAGCGTTTACGACACCGTATTTTATCATCTCTCGGTAAGAGCTTCACTCCAACCTAAAAATATTTGACTTTCACTTTGAATTTCTTCAACATTGAGAAAATCAGAAAAATTTGAGAATGTGGAGAAAATATTTAGAAGAAATTCATGGAATTTAGTTTTGAACTCTTAGAGTCACTCTTAAAAGCCATTATTTGAGTATTTGAAGTGTATTTTGGAATTTTTTTATAATTTTTATTAGATTGACATGGCTCTACGACAAAAGAGGTGACTTGAGTTTGACGAATCTTGCTTCATCAATGTGAAGGCTCAGTCGAGATTTACTTCATTATTTGAAGGGAAGAAATGTATACAATATTGAGTTTTTGAGAGTCCACGAGGAGAAATTGAACGAGTTATTGTCAAACGGTGGTGGGAAAACTTCTGTTATACCACCAATAAGATTGTTGCGAATATTGTGAAAGAATTTTATGCCAATGTGTTCTATTCTGAGGAAGGAACCGTTCGAGTAGGGATTTTCTGTTGAATTTAGTGCCGCCTGCATTAACTCACTTTATGAAATCCCAGACTCCTATAGCTGCCATTATGAAACCTTCAGTACAATGGAAGGCCCGTTGAATGATGTCATCAACTTTCTCACTGATGGGAAAGGGACATGGAAGATAAAGCAACGAGAACAAGTAAATTTTTTTCTGCTTCCATGTTGAATGCCACTTCTAAAGTGTGGCACTATTCTATTTCCACTACTCTGTTACCTGCCTATCACCATAGTGAGGTAACAAGAGATAGAGCTATTCTGAATTTCTGTTTTCAGAATAATCAAACTATAAATGTGGGGGTAATTATTTTTAAGAATATATTGACCACGGCAAAGAGTGAAACAAGTGGAGGTTTGGGACATCCTGGCCTCATTTATGCACTTTGCCAACTTTCTGGAGTTGAAGCTGGAGATGATGAAGAATGGGTTTACCCTATGAAACTCATTAGTAAAGCTAATTTGAAGACATATGAATTCCATGAAAAATGGAGATCTGAGACTATGAGTCAAGAACCTTCTACTAGTAGAGATATCCCTTATACTAGTTATGACCTTCCTTCCTCTAGTTCCCCTACCCTGAATGATTTAATGAATGAGTTAACCTTGCAGCAAAAGAGTATAGAGTTAATAAATGAAAGAATTAGGAGATTAGAACGTAGACATGATTATGATAGTGTGTACCTATAGAGGCATTTTGATTTTGAGATAGCTTACTACGAAGCTCAGGCCCAACACTATAGAGGTGAGCCTGATGTTACTTTCCCTGAGTGCCCCCGTTATACTTAGTATCAGCCCAATCCACCTGCTGACCAGGGAGATGAAGATATAGCCTGGGATTTTGATATATGATAGTAATTGATGTACTTTTATTTTTTTAATTTGTGTAATAGAGATAGATGTTTGTTTGTTNTAGCGCAACAAGTTTTGATATATAATGCAAGGCAAAGATTATTTCCAGGCAAACTTAAATCTAGGTGGATGGGCCCATTTGTTGTGATAAAATTTTATCCTTACAGAGCTGTGGATATTAAGATCCTAATTCTGAGAAAATTTTTAAAGTGAATGAACATAGACTGAAACCTTATTATATAGAGGATTAGCATAAATATAATGATAGAATGATGTTGGGTCACCCAGAATGAGCAATGGTTATGTCGGGTTGACATAAAACCGAGCTCTTTGTGGGAGGCAACCCATAGTTATTAGTGTGTTTTACTTTGATTGTTGTTTTGAGTCTGATTAAGAAATTTGGGGTAGTATTTTTTTGAATTTATTATGTGCTAGTAATGATTTTTAGACATTATTTAGTGACCTAGACATGTTAGAATGAGAATTTGGACGTTAAGTTGATTGGTGCAAAAATGTGCACTAGCGCTTAAGCGCCAAATCCAGCGCTTAAGCGCAACAATTTAATCACATGTGCAAATTTTGATTTCTAGAAGGTGTAACTGCAATTTAGTTGGAATAAAGGTGTCTTGGCAGTTTCTAATCGTGCCTAGAAGTTATGAGGGGGAATTAGGCCTATAAATAGAAGGGGTTTGTTAAGGAAAATTTCACCCCGGATTATTTTTAGCCCTAAAAGTCTAAGAAAGAGAGATATTTAGAGAAAATGTTTTCATGGTAGATGGATTTGAAGAAGAAGGAAGAAGTCATGAGGAAGAAGTTCATTAGTCAAAGTGCACAGGAGATGTATAACGATTTTTTAGTAGTTAGTATGGAAGGGATATCAGAGAAGATCAACAAAATGGAGAATACTATATCTGTATTAGAGACTAAGGTGCTTGAATTGCATGCTCATCTAGAACATATTGGGTGGCAACTTAAGTTGCAATTCAACCATACCAGTTATGTGGAGGAAGCAGATAAGGAGATGTTCCTTAAGCAAAAGTGGATCAAAGATGACAGTATTAGAGCTCGTTACCACCGTCCTTTTTTTCAACTCTGTATTCCTGGAGAGACTACTGAGAAACAAGAATTCATTCCTTCTAATGAAGAGTGGCATTAAGTTAAGTTTTAGGAATTTTGTCTTTTGAGTCATTTTTTTAAGTGTGTTAGTGTTTATGTCTTTTGTTTAGTGTTTGTTTCACTTATGTGTGTAATTGTAAATGTGTGTTAAGTGTTTTGTACTTAAGAAAGTTTTCTCATCCAAGACTATTTGAAGAGAGAACTAAGTGTTAAATGTGTTTGTACTTGTTTTTGAATTAATATAAATTTGTTTTTGTGAAAATTTGTGTTATTCTTAGCCTCGAATTAAATTAATTATTATAGAGAACTTTGAGAGAGAAGGGAGTTATAGGAAGTAAAAATAGTCATTTAAGTGTTATGAGACCATTTAGTGGGTGGTTTACTTAGGATTAGTGCATTTTAGTTAAAATTAAAAATTTCAAAAATTATGCACTGGCGCCTAAGCGCCACATATCGCGCTTAAGTGCCACATCTTGTGCTTAAGCGCGAGCCAACCCGAGAGGCAAGCGCCTAAGCGCCACTTACATGCGCTTAAGCGCCGGTTCGCAAATGGTTAAAAGTGAATTTTCGGTTGAAAAAGCCATTTTTAACGCCTTCTATCGTCTTCCCCAACTCGAGTTCGCGATTTTGAGGGCAAGGGCAAGTGAAATTTTGAGATTTCTTGGTGGAATCGAGTGAGATTTCCTAGATCCAAGTTCCTTGAGGTAAGAGCTTTACTTCTATGCAAAAATTTTGGATTTTCACCATATATTTTAAGCACATTTGGAAGATTTCAAAATTTACTATTAATGGTGAAAAGTGAAGAAAAATCTATGGAAATTGTTTGGGAAGTTTAGTTAGTGCTTTTGGAAGTTTAATTTAGTGATTTAAACTTGATTTTTAAAGTCATTTTAGAATTTATCAAATTTATAGAATGTCACAAAGAATGAAAAGGAGCAGAGGAAAGAGACCATTTGATTCAAGTAGATTTGTTAGTTCAAAAGCTCAGGATCGATATAGTGATGCTCTACAGTCACAAAAATTTATTCAGGAGGGATGTTTTAAGAGTCCAGGTGGAGAAATGGAAGACCTGATAGTTCGTTGAAAGTGGGAATAGTTTTGTTGTTTCTCTGCTGTCGCAGTGATTTTTGTTGTGAGAGAGTTTTATACAAATCTCCCAATAAATGAGGAGAATCGAGTTATGGTTCGAGGGAAGTTGGTACCTTTACTCTAGAGGTAATCAACTTGTTTTACCATTTACCACTGGAGACTTTGTGTTTTTATGCAAATTCTAGTCCTACGGAAGCGGATTTAGACGAGATTATTTCATACTTGACTATTGGGAGAGAACTTTGGAAGATTACCAATGAGAGGAGAGTAAATATCCCAACTTCAAAGTTATGTGCACCTTCAAAGGCCTGGAACAATTTCATTTCTGCTAGTCTGCTTCCAACCAATCATCTCAGTGAAGTGACCAGAGAGAGAGCGACGTTAAATTATTGTATTCAGGAGGGAAAGCCCATCAACATAGGGGCTTTGATCTATCAGACTATCATCAATTCTGTTACAGCTGCTACTATTACAGGTATGGGATTTACTTCCTTGATATTTTCTTTGTGCGAGCAGGCTGGAATAAAGCATGATAGTTGGTAGGAAGTTCTATTACTATAAAGCCTATCATGAAGGTTAATGTGAAGACTTATTCTGAGCATTCTATTTTTGGCTGGAGTGGAGGACTTTCCAGGAGCTATGGATTAGAGATGCCTGCTGCTTCTACCTCTGCTGCATCTTTATCTAGACCATCTAATTCACATGCTTCTACATCTAGAGGTGATTCTACGAAGACTCAGGATGAGTTATTGTAGAAGATGATGGATAATATCAATTTTACTGCTGATAAGGTACAAAATTTAGAGTGTTTTGCAGATCATACTAATAGTTATAATAGAAGGAAGAGTGATTATGAAGAGAAATTCCAATCGTCTTTGGAGAGATTGATTAGAGGTGATCCATGAGTGCAATTTCCTCCATATCCTCGATATCCTGATTACGAGCCTACAGAAAAATGGTACAGCGGGGATTCTGAGGATGAAGAGTAGAGCTAAGAGATTCATTTTATGATTGTAATATGATATGAACTATGTGGTCTGAGCTTGCTACATTTGCATCTGTGTTTTGTTTTGGACTATGTTGTGTTTTGGGCTTTTATGTTTTATTACTATTATGACGTTTGTGGTAGTTAATATTTTATATTTAAATTTTAGGGTAGTAACTATTGTTTTGTGTTTAGTATAGTGATTTAGTTAGTTTAGAACTTAACTTAATTTCATATCTATTATAAAGTAGACAATTTTGCTAGCTTAGATCTTAAACTTGAAATTTAGAAATTGCTGCCTTGTATTTTTCGTTTATCATGTTAGTGTGTTGTTTGCTTTTATACCCACTGTTTAGAAGTCTATTTGAATCTGTACATGTTAAACTAAAATAAAATGTTAGAAAATTTGATCAAAATTAATTTTACTCTTGTCTTTAGTTTTATACTTGTATAATTAGGATGTAAAAATTCATGTTAGCATGTTTTTCATTTTTCATTTCCTGCCTATACAATTATCGGATGCTAAAGTGTTTAATATGTTAAAAATTTTAGTTTGGGGGATGAAAAATATTTTCAAAACTGGATTTTTATTTGTTCTCAAATTTACTACAAGTGAATTTGATTTTAAAATAAAAATTGATTATGTATATGAAGTTATATTAGGGAATTAAAATTTGATTTTAGAAATGAGTAAGAAAATTTAGTTAAAATTTTAAGTAATGAAGAAAAACTTTAAGTTAAAAATTTTTAGTATAGAAAATGATTAATTTAAGTGACTACCTGTAGTAAGAAAAATTGTATTTTTGAAAAATTTAGATAATTTAGACTTTTATTTTTAATACTTAAATTTCTTTTATTAAAATGATTTTCAAAATTATTATTATGTTTATAAGTAAATGTTTTATGTCAAGACTTTACTTTAGAAAAGGAGAAGTGGAAATAAAAAACATTAAAGGCCTATTCAGATATAGTGTTTCTTGAGTGAAAAAGAAAAGGAAGAAGAAAAAGAAAAAGAAAAAGAAAAGAAAAAGAAAAGAAAAAAAATGTAAGGGAGGAGAAGCTTGAGGATTAGTTCCTAATAAAAAATTGGTTCTACATTTGATCTTTTTAAAGTATAAGACATTATNAAGTTGAATTCAAAATCATTAAAGGCCTATCCAGATATAGTAATCCTTACCTGAAAAAGAAGAAGAAGAAAAAGAAGAAGAAAAAGAAAAAGAAAAAGAAAAGAAAAAGAAAAAAAAAAGAAAAGAAAAGAAATGTAAGGGAGGAGAAGCTTGAGGATTAGTGTCAAATCAAAAATTGGTTCTACATTTGATCNGAAAAGAAAAGAAAAGAAATGTAAGGGAGGAGAAGCTTGAGGATTAGTGTCAAATAAAAATTGGTTCTACATTTGATCTTTTTAAAGTATAAGACTTGATAAAATCTAAAGCTTATAAATATAATATNTATAAAATCTTAAGCCTAAAAAAATAATATAAAAAGTAAAATTATTTTTAATAAATATTTTTAAGTAGAGAAAACAAAATAACTAAAATCTAAACTTAGAGAACTTACAATAGTTCTGAATTAGATAGGAACTCATATTTTCGTAGTTCTTAACATTAAAAATTTTCAAACTTTAATTTGGTCTCATTTACTAATTATTTTTTTCTAAATTGGACTACTATATTTCTAAATCTAAATTTTAGTAACTCCTAAAAGAAACCCTATACATATCATACATATTTGATTTTTAAAGATGAAAGTGTCACTTGAGGACAAGTAACATTTTAAGTTTGGGGGATTTTGATACACCTAAAATATAGATTTTTAAAGATTGAAGTGTCACTTGAAGACAAGTAATATTTTAAGTTTGGGGGATTTTGATACACCTAAAATATATAGTATTTTTAGACACGCTTTTGAGATATTGCACTTTAATGGAAGGTAATTTTGTATTTTTCTTGCAGATACAAGTAAAAATGGAAAAAATGTTTAAAGGAGTGAAAAATGATCAAATTTGGAGCAAAAAGGTAAAAAATCGTGCAAAAGAGTTTGGCGCCTAAGCGTCAGATCCAGCATTTAAGCGCGAGTGAAACAAAGAAGGCCGCGCCTAAGTGCCGAGACCCCGCGCTTAAGCGCTAGTGGCAGTTACTAGATGAGTAAAATCAGTTTTCATGAATTTCAAAGAGGTTTTTGAGGCACCTATTGGCTTAATAGGTGGTTGTAACCACCATGGGCGAAAATTATCATGAAAGGATGCGTCTCTTGGAACTACATCGAATCAAGACACATTTCTATAAAAGAAAGAAGAAAGGACTTAGAAAAGAGTCCTGAAAATATTAGCAAGTTTTGAAAGTTTTTCTCTAGGGAGTTAGTTCGGAGAGATTTTCAGGAACCACTTTTTATTTACTTTCCTTTTTTTTATTTTATTTTGAGTGATTGTAAAAGAGAAAAAATTCAAAGGAACTTCAAGAGTTTGGAGGAGGACCTGAGATAAGTTTTTATCGTTTTGTTTTAAACTACTTTTGGTTTTAATCGAGACTTGTTGTTGGTCTGAAAATGATTTCTTCTTTTAAACTAAAGTGTGGCTTTGTTTTCTCAATGGATTATGAGCAGTTTTTTTTATCTTTCTTCTTAAAATGATAAGTAATTAAGTTTTGGATGAAAGTTGTGGAGAGTATTAATCTTTAATGTTGGATGAAGTTGTGATAATTTAAATCAATGCACTTCATTTACTTCCTGATTTGGACAATCCAGATGTTAAAATTTGTTGTGACAACATGTAAAAATCGAGATGGTATTGTCTCAGTCAATAATTGGAAAGAATCACATGATGTTGTATGAATGAGAATGTAGTTCATATGATTAAGTACAAATAAATAGGGAAATATTCATTGATGGGTGTAGAGTTAGAGGACTTCAAAGTGACAGGTTAAAGCCACCAACTTGGTTTATTATTTTAGATTCTGATACGAGAATGTTAGCCCCAGGTGGAGGGGATCGAGGAAACTATAGAGTGAGAGCTAGTATCTTCCCTGCCTAGCCGGTCTTCAGAACTATTCAAACTTTAAATTAGCCAATGTTCTTTATAGCATCTCCAGTAAGGGTAAATAATATTATTGCTCCTATTTGACACAACACAATTTGCATACTTCCACAACAGAATTCCTATACTTATTATTGATTCATCATAAGAAGAAAGATATTTTCATATTAAGTATTTTTCTTCTACAAAAAGTTTAGTTATCTTTTTAAGTTGTTAGTGTTTTGTTAAAATATCAAAAAAACCAAAAATATTTAAATTTTAAATTCATGCAAATTTTTTTTTAGTTTAAGTAATTATCGTTTTAAAAATAGAAAAACTTTCTAAAAAGTGCATATTACATAATCCTCTTTGTGGGTTCGATATTCAGGTCTTAATCAAAAAGTCCTATATTACTTGATAACGATATGCATACTTGCATAGTATCCCAATATAAATATATATAAATTAAAAAGTTAAATTCTTATTTTTCTTCAGGATCAAAAGTTTTTGATTTTGTTGCAAAATAAGGAAATATAAGTGAAAAATACCATCGAAATTATTACTATACTGTGCATAAGCATTGGGTACCAGATCATTTTGTCTTTTCTTCTCTTTCTCTTTTCATATCATAGAAAGAGAAGAAATGAGGGAAGGGAACATCTAGAGAGAGTACTTTCTCTGTAACTCTCCCTTTTTTCCCTCTTGGTTTATTCTTTCTCTCACACCATTTCTCTCTCCCTTCCTACCTCTTGAGAGAGATAAAGTGTGAGAGGTGGAGATAGGCAAAATGGGTGTGGATATGAGAGATAAAGATAAAAAAGACTAGAGAGCAAGAGAAAAAGGGAGAAAGTAGAAAGAGATAAAGAAAGAGGAGGGAGAGCAAATGTTAGAGTGGGAGAGAGATTTTCCTTATTTTGCTTTATCTTTAATCAATTAGGGGAGGGAAAGTTTGAGTGGGAGGGAGAAAAGGGGTTGTGAGAGAAGGAGGCCAAGAGAGTGATTAAGAGAGGGTGAGGTGAGAGAGACTAAGTGGAGATAGTAGAGAATAGAAGAGAGATCGCGTCCTCTTCTTCCCCTTATTCTTTCCCTCTCACTTCTCTCTCTCTCATTGTCCCTCCATCCATTAATGTACCTCTCTTTACCTTTTTCTCTCTTTGAGAAAGACAAAAATAATGACAAAGTTTGTGTGGGAGAAAGATAATGGTTGATAATGACAATTTGAGAGAAGAGGGAAAGTGATAAAGAGTGGGAGAGGGTGAGGGAGAATTGAAAGAAAAGGAGATCTCTCTCTCTCTCTCTCTCATGTACACTCTTCACTCCCTAATTCAATGCTCCTTATCCTCTCCATTCTCTCTCTATTTCTCTGAATTGCTCTCTGTCATTTCTTACTTTAACACTCTCCCACACTAACTCTCTCACGAACTTGATTTTTGTACACACTCTCGCACATACACACACACACCCTCTCTCTTACTTTCTCTCACACCCTCACTCCCTCCCTTACTTTTCTCTCTCCCCCTCTCTGCCTTCACATTCCCTTTCCCAAAAATTTTTTCTCTCAATTTATCTCTGTATCCCCAGTTCTACTCTCTTAGCCTCCCTCCCCGTTTAACTTTCTCCCACTCTAAATATCTTTCATACTCTCTATCTTCCAATGTCTCACTCTCCCCATGTCACACTCCCCACTCTTCTATTAAGAGATAGAGCGAAATAGAAATATCAAGTGTGAGAGAAGGAAAAGAGTGTGAGAGGGAGGGAGGGAGAGAGTGATGAGCATAAAAAGGAGAAAGAAACATGTTAATAATTTAGGGATAATGAATGATGGATAAAGAGATTATTGAAAGAGAGAGTGAGGGAGCAAGAGAGTGAAGAAGTGGAGAGAGCAAGAGAGTGAGGGAGAAAGAGATTGAGAGGTAGAGTGGAAAGAGATAAAGATAGATAGAGAGATAGAGCAAAAGATTGAGAGTGAGTGTGTGTGATGGTGAGGGAGTGAGAGAATGGATGAGAGAGGGTGAGTGAGAAATCGAAGCAGAAAGATATTTAGATCTTTTGAGAGAAAGATAAAGAGAGAATCATGATTGAGAGTAATAACACTATTCTCTATCCTTATACCTTGCTTACTCTCTCTCTTTCACATACTCTCTCTATATCTATTGCACTCTTCCTTTCTCCTTCTTTCTCCTCCCTCCCTCCTCCCTCACTCAGACTCCTCTCTCCATTGATTTATCAAACTGATTACTCTCTCTTTCTCACTCTATATAGATACCCTCTCCTTCTTTCGTTGCCTCCTTTATTTTTCTCACTTTCTTATTATCTCTTAGTAGAAAGAGAAAAAAAATGGAGGTTAAGGATAGAAAACTAGAGAAAGGTAAAGAGCAAGATATAAATAGATGAAGATAGAAATAGTGAGAACCTTATGAAGATAGAAAGAGAGAAAGCAAAGTGAGAGAGGGTGAGAATGAGTGAATGAGAGAGACAGAGGGAGTTGGAACAACAGGGAGAGATGTCTCACTCTATCTCTATACTAGTTTATCTCTATCATGTGAGAAAGTTAAAAATAATAGAAATTGAGAGAGTGAGTAAGAAAAATAGAAATTAGTGATGTAGAGTTTGAAAGAGAGAGAGGAAGAAACATTGAGAGTAGAGAGAGATGTAGACCTAGAGAGATAAGATAATTAAAGAGAATATAGGATAACAAAATAGAGAGAGTCAAAGAAGTAGAGAGGGAGATAACAAGGGGGGAGAGATCAAAAATTTGAGGGACAGAGGGAGGGTTAAAGAGAGAATGAGAATAAAAAGATATTATGATGGAGTGGGATAGAGATGGAGGGACAAAATATTGGGACAGATGGAGGGTCTCTTTGTCTCAAGTAGTAGAGCGAGAAAGAGGTGAGAAAGAGATACGGGGAGGGAAATATAGAGGGAGAGAGAAGATATAAGATAGAGAAGGAGAGAAACATATCAAGAGTAAGAGAGAGATAGATCAAGTGGGAAAAAGAGAGAATGGGTGAGCAAAAGATGGAGATAGAGAGGGAGAGTTAAAGTGAGGGATAGAAAGAGATAGAAAAAAAGAGGAAGGGAGGAAGCAAATGTAAGACAGTGAGAGAAGAGAAGCAATGACACAGAATGAGAGTGAGAGAGATATAGAGAGAATGAGAAAGAGAGAGAAATGAGTAAGGTATATGGAAAAAGGGAGCATGAGAGAGAATGATAATGAGGGATATAGAGTAAGGGTGAGAAAGAGTTGTGAAAGAGAGAATGAAAGAATGAGAGATAGAGCAAGAGATAGAGAGATCGAGAGAATTGAGAGAGGGAGAGAGGAGAGAGCATGTTAAAGAATGAGAATGAGGGATTGAGGAGGGAGAGAGATTTTTCTTTCTTTCTCTGTCTCTCTTCTTTCCCTCTCTACCTCTCACTCACTATATCTATATCTTTCTGTCCCACTCTAATTCATAGAAGAAGATAAAGTGATTTAGAAAGAGAAAGAGAGAGGGATAGAGAGTGATGGAGGAAGTCATAAGTGAGAGAGAAAATGAAGGGTACACAGAAAGGTGAGATAAAGAAATGGGATGAAGATGAAAATTACTGAGGCATCCCTTTCTCACTATACATCACTCTTGTTTTCTCTCCTACTTCATTTCTGTCACACTTTTTTTCTCTCCATCTCTTTGTTAATCTCACTTTTGGTTGATGTCTAGTCTTTCTCTTTAGTATCCTAGGGTCTAGCCATAGGACTTTCCTATTGACTATTTTTAGAGAACTAGAAAAAGGCACCCTCACCAATAGAAATTCTAAACTCTTCTTTACTCAACTTGAAGTTCCAAATATTGGTCCTTTCCTCTAGAAATTAGTAGGTGGGGTCATTATGGGGGAGCTCAAGGAGAGTTCCTATAGTGATATTTGACCTTTGGGTTGACCTTGGGTGTTGGTCTAGAGCTAAGGCACTCACTTCACTCAGAAGCACTCACTACCCGAAACCGAGAATTTTCTGACTATGGTCCTTTGAGCCTTTGGGAAACTCATGTAGATGGTCCCCTAAGCCTACTAGCCATAGGCTAGGGTTTAGCTAAGACCAGTATATAGAGGACCCAAATGAGATTTTCATTGGTCCATGGCTTACTTTTGGTAGTTAATTCCCCAATTTTACCGAAAATACTCAGCTGACCTTTTGCCTCTAAACTCCCCCGAATTACCTAAGTACCCTTAAAACCCTATATTTGGTCAAAATTTGCAAATTTATCCAAAATACCCAAACATGTTAAAAAATCGTTTCAAACCTTTTGAAAACACCCAAATTACCCAATATCACCAAAAATTGCTAAATTACCAAAATGCCCCTCATGAGCCCAAAATTTCAAAAATTGTAAAAATCCTAAAATATTCCAAATATTCCCACTTTCATTTATCTCAACTACCACATGACTCAATTTGGCCAATTTGACCATCTTTGACCAAAACTCCCAAATTTGCCTTTAAAGACCCAAATTTCCCTAAATTCAACTCAAATGTCCATCAATTTAATTCCAATATCCCCAAATTTCAATCATAAACTAAAATTCAACTTCAATGTGACCAAAATAAACCAAATCCAAGCTCAATTGGCCCATGCTTTGAGCCCAAGTTTTGATTTAGGTCAAACCCCCAATTTTGGACACAGGACCTAATCTCACCAAACTGAATCCATAGCCCCCTCAATTGGCGATGGTTTATGTTGAAAACTCTTTATAACATTCCTACACATCAAAATTGATCATTAATTGTCCTTGGTGAAGTCTCAATTTAATTTAATTCAACATAAGTTCAAAATCCCCAAATTGCCCCAAATTGGCTGTCCCCAAGTCTCATCAAATTAAATGCCTTAACCTTAACATTGGCACCCAATTTATGTTGAAAACTCTTCATGAGGTTCCTATTGACCATTTTAAACAATAAATGTGGACTTAACCCAAGGCTATCCCAATCTAGACCCAGCATGCCCAAATTGACCAATTTTTAAATTCCTTCAAATTACCCTCCAATTGAATTCAAAATCACTTTCACCCTTCACCAAAGTTGTTCCTTACAATCACTTATACCAAATCCAACATTTATTTGGACCAATTGACATGGCTATCCTAGCCCAAACCCAATTTTTGGTCATTTGCACCCACTTGGACCCATGCACTAAATGTAGCCTAACCACCCCAAAGCCATCAAATTAATGACTCCACAACCATTATTTGGACCCTAAGACTGAGACAATACTCACCTAACCCAAGCTAAGTGAGCCATGGACCAATGGTCACCTAAATTAAGGGATATGTTTTCCAAATATGCTTAGGCATAAGATTTTTTTGCCAAAACTGAACCTTAGCCCATTAAATTGTTGTGACATATTCCCCTGGGTTCCCTGAGCTCCTAGCTACCTCCCCCAGCCATGGCCTACCGGCCTAGTCACCGGAGACACCAAAACTGTGAGCCACCCCCATGGAATCAAAGCCAATCAAAACCTAGAGGTCACCTCATCCAAATCAAATGGTAGAGCATCTCTGCCCTCCACCTAAGCAAGCCTTTTCACCCCCTAATTGGCCATGAAAACAATCCTTAAGCCATTTTTATAAACAGCTCACCTCCACGACCATGGAGGAAGTGCTGAAATTTTCTCAGAAAGAGCTTCCCAAATCACTCACAAAGCTTCTTCGAGACCTCCTCAGTGCAATCCAACCATCTTCCCCCACTGATTCCCACTGTGGAAGCCCAATTTTGAGTTGAAATTTTTGCCTAAAACTAGGACAAAGCTCATTACACTCCCACAGTCCACCAAACTTCAATTACTTGTACTCACACCTTCACAACACTAAAAAAAAATAAATCCCCCTCAAATCCCCATTCCACTGAGCCTCTAGCATAGATGTTGATTAACATCAGAAATCAAGCTTGGTCGAATTCATAACTAGACCTTACACCATAGCAAGAGGCTCAATCCCTAACCTCCATGGACAACAACAAACATTCTGAGCACCTCTGATTGAAGCTTACCTTCTCAGAGCAAAGGTATTGAACTTCTCAACCTCCCAGTCTCTTTTGATTCTCCATTTGCTTGGGCTAATTTCATGGCATTTTAACAGTATAGATTTGTTCCTCTAATCTAGACGAGCATTTTAAAGAAAAATTCACTTAATTTGATTGAGAAATGAGGAAGATATCAAGCTTGGGAGATGGACGGTTCTCGGGCTAGGCTATCGGGGATGATGACGGAGCGTCGTTCGATCAAGCGTGTATCGGATGGACGCTCAAGATGAAGTCGGACAGTGCTTCAAGACATAAACCACGGGCCGAGTCTGTGCTAAAGTGGATGACAGTGTCGAACGGGAGCTCACCGTGTGGAGCTTCAGAGCTGCCTAGGATGATGAGGCATCACACTTTTAAATAGATAAATAGGGAATTAAAAAATTCAAAAAATGACTCTTAACTTCAAAAATCAATATCTTGGTGTAGAAAAATCAAAGAAATAAAATAAAAATACCCACTTACTCAGTGAATAGAGGAGAATAATGTGAATTAAATTTTGTGTCCATTTGATTTGATTATTAAAAAATCAATTAGGGTTAGGACTCTTTTGATTCTCCATGCATATAGACATTTAACCATGGCTTGAAATTTTCACATGTTGTAGCCTCTATTAAGGAGAACATTTTCTAATTTTTTCAAAGTTAGAGAAGACGTCTAGACAAAGATCTATATTTTTCAAGTTTATGTACATTATTTGCTTAAATTAATCATAATAATTTGTATGCTACTTAAAAAAATCCAAGAAAATTTTGGTAGGTTCATTATGACCAGAGAACACTTAGGAAATTTTCTCATTAGTCAAGTCATTCAAAATAAACCTAATTTACCTAAACCCAAAATCACAAAGATAATTAATTTTAGAAGATGTAAACATCAAAATGACTTGATCTTTGATTTCCACTATTTTCTATGATCCAGAGAACTCCCCATTAAAATTTGAAAGCAGTTTGAGTCCATTTGATGGCCTAAATTGATTTTTCAAGTTAAATATCTTTTTTTGGCACTAAAATGATTTTTAATGATGAAAATATAACTCAACAAGTTATAAAAATTAGTTTTTGGAGTTCTCTGTGATCAGAGGAATTTTTTTAAAATAAAATGGTATTCAAAATAAAAATTTTATTTTTAGCCTATTTTTAAATATTGAAAATAATTAAGAATTAATAAAGATGACAAAAAAAATAAAATTCATGAAAATATTCTAAATTTTTTTTTCTAAGTACTTAAAAATAATTGGAATATTTTTCCTGATTTTCTAAATAAAGATATTGTATTTTGAAGCTTAAAATAATTTTAAAGGCTAAAAAATGGATTTCCACTAAAATAATTCCAATAAATCAAAGAAAAATAAAAAAAATATAAAATTTGCTTCTATAAATTCTCTAACCTTAGGGAGAGTTTTCAAAAATGAAAAACTTAATTTTCCCCATTTAAAATATTTTATATTTAATAAATACCCCATAAATTAAAATAATTCTAATAATTCAAATAAAATTCAACAAATCATGAATTTTTTTTCTAAATGGCTCTCTAGTCTAGATCTACCTCTAGTAAAAATTTCAAGTGATTAGGCATCACCTTGGTCAAGTTAACAAATTTTCTTTGAAAAATCCTATTTTTGCATGAAAATAATTATATAAATTAAATTAAAAATTGAAAAATCAAATTTTCTCCTTTGATGTCTTAATTGACCTTATGAATGAGGTAGGATAAAAATTTCAATGTCATTTTATTTGAATTTGACAAATATGAAGTGTTAGAGCCTTAGGGGCAAAAGTGTAATTTTAGAAATTTGGCCTTAATTAACATTTAGGCTTAATTCAAGGAGGAAAATGGGCAACCACTGATCTTAATTAACTTGTATGGATGACTGAAATAAAGGGGGTTGATTGGTAGAAACCAACCTCACTTTCCTAATTAAAAGGATAAATTAATAAATTTATAAATTATTAAAATTTGGAAGTTTATTAAAATTAAATGAACCTAAGACTTAGGTGTATGAATTTTGAAGTCAATAATTAATCAATTTAATACCCTGTTTGATTTTCAAATGAAATTCAAATAATGAATCATGATCACCTAAAATTTAATCTTTTCAAAATTAATTATGACACTCACCTAGGACTTAAGGGCTTAGTAGTGATCTAAGTTAAATCAAGACTGATTAAACAAGGATTAGAAAAGAAAATATAGCTGAAATTTAAGACCTTTAAAACACTACAAGCCCAACTAGGACCAAAATTTGGCTAAGTGTTTCAACAACACTAGCTTGCCCCCTTTAAGGGTCTTCATTCACATAATCTTCAAAATTAAATTACAAATGATAATACACCCTACTCTTAGGGATAATTAGGTCATCAATGTTCATTGAGCATTAGGGCATTCATAGAATGAATTATTAAGAAACATAATAAGTTTAAATGAGCTCGAGGCTTTTTACTAGGTGATAAGAGGGAAGCACGGACCTGCTTCTTCCTCCTAACCTCTTAGATACCTTAGAGGTCTACTAAACTTAATATGCTTTGCTTAACAAAATCATCCTTAATCGAACTTCTAAGGACCAACCAAGATATGCCATAGGATTAAAAAAACTACCAAAAACTTACTTTTCTGCCTCTACATGAACTGCCCTCACATGCATTTTAAGTTTCAGGTGGTGGAACGATAATACTCTCCTGGTACGCTTTTTATAGTTTACAGTGTTGCCTTTCTTGTACTTTTTTTTCTAGAAAAACTTGCATGCTAAACAATGATGCCACCCTGCATGAAAGCTAAAACTATGAGGATAGCGATAAAACCAAAACTAAAACTAAAGATAAAATCAACGATAATAAAATTCACCGCCATAAAATTCAAATAAAAATAACTCAAAATTTAATCACAAACATCACACAATACTACAATTACAACTAAATTAAGATGTCTCTATCGGATGATCGAGAACCCCTCGGAGGAGGTAACCTACAGTTGCTAACGAGGCTTCCCACGGTCTAAATGAAATTATGGAACTCATTAAGTTGAGTTTAGTAAATTTATTTGGATTAAGTGAATCCAATATAAAATAGTGATGCCAGAACGAGGGAACTGTGGGATCCTAATCGGTGTCTCTCTAATCAACTTTAACATCCCCCATAAAATTTAAAGAACTACAACCATAGGGCCACATGATTTGACATCATAACTGGACACCCTAGAAAACTTAAACTCTTCACGGCAAGGAGCTTGGAGCTAGCATTGTAGGCAGCGCGGCCATCTTCAATAACAAAACACGTCTACATCAGCTAAACCAACTTCCTTCCTTAGAATTAAACAACCAAGCCATAGGATTGCGAGGTTGTTTACTTATGCAACATAAATCCTCACCTCATCTTTAGGCCTTTGTACAACCATGTCATATAATATACACCCTTACTTGTCTTAAGATTCTGAGGTTATCGTTCGTCGCGACCTAAATCCTCACATCTTCCAGGTTATTTGTGTGATTTCTTCACATAAATGTAAGCCCTAATCTAATAAAATTTGTAGGATGAAACACTCAAATTATTTTTCATCTAAATTGAAGCCAAACAATAAGATAGACTGGGAAGTCACCGAGGTTCTCCTCTGAATCCATGACATCCCTTAGTGCTTCCTCCTTTAGATTCTACAATAAAAATGTTCCAAATTTGGACCATTCCCCTTTCACGCCTCTTTATCTGATTTCATTGAAAAGTCCTTTTCCTTTGAATTCTTTGAAGATAATATTTCTTAATTTTTATTGAGAGTTCTCTTAGATGACTTCGGTCATTTAAGATGTAATTAACTATAGGGGCTTGCCCTTAAAGGAAGCTTTTCTCAAACCCAGCTTAATATAAACCCTATTTATTTCTTCATATTAAATAGGGGAAATTGTGGCAAATAAAACAGTTTCGCAGACCAAACGGACGTCATATATTTCTCAGTTTATTTGATCGAGCCTCATCCTCAAGTCTTGTGTTTATCCTTCAGAATAGATACAGGATTTGAGGTATAGTGCTCTTTCATTTAAAAAATGAAACATATGGGGTTTTGATTTCATTTTCTTTTTAAACTTAAACGTCCTTCCGAAGCAGGCAACGAGATTTTGATTCAGTGACCGATAGCTTCTTACGGGCAACTCCTTAACCAAAATAGTGCCGACAGCTTCTGGCGACTCCGCTGGGGAATAGCTTCTCTCTCCATATTAATTAGAAAATATTATCTTTATACATTGGTAATGCGTTCATGTCCCTCTTGAACCAAAATTACCCTTCTTTCGTTGGCATGCTTGACCCATTTTTTCCTTGGGAAAGTATGGTCAACTCTTTGGACTTGAGGACTACTTTTTCAATCACCTTTGAGAGGGGTTCAGGAAGTCATTAAGGAATCTTTAAATCTTCATGTGGGGTAGGACCCCAATAGGTGGGTTGGTGGACTAAATTCCACCTGGGCATTGTGTGTTGCTAAATAGGTCCCGCACCGGGTCCTAAACACTTCANTGACTAAGGGAATCCAATAGAAAATAATCGTGTCGGAACTAGCTTAACATAAAGCATGTCCAAAACTAGCTTAATATAAACCCTATTTAATTCTTTATATTAATAGGGGAACTTTTCGGCAAATACAAAGGTTTCGCAGACCAAACGAACGTCATATATTCCTTAGTTTATTTGATTGAGCCTTAGCCTCAAGTTTTGTGTTTATCCTTCGGGATAGATACAGGATTTAAGGTATAGTGCTCTTTCATTTAAACTATGGAAAATATATATTTTTCTAAAACTAAATATATAAGTAAGTTAAAACGTCCTTCCAAAGCAGGCGACGGGATTTTGATTCTGGTGACTTACAGCTTCTTACGGGCAACTCCCTCCAACCAAAAAAAACACCGACAACTTCTGGCGACTCCGCTGGGGACAAGCTTTTCTCTCCATACAAATCATGAAATATTATCTTCACACATCGGTAATGTGTCCATGTCCCTCTTGGACCAAGTTACCCTTCTTCTGTTGGCATACTTTACCCATTTCTGCCTTGTGAAGGTACAACCAACTCCTTGGACTTTCAGCCATCCTTGAACAGAGGGGTTCGGAAGACCATTAAGGACTCATTGAATTTTCATGTGGGGTCAGGCCCCCAATAGGTGTGTCGGTGGACTAGTTCCACCTTGGCACTGTCTGCTACTAAATGGGTCCCGCACTGGGTTCTAAAATACTTCACATCTCCCTTTCAAATTTGATTTGCTATTCTACAAATTAAACAAACTTGTGTTTTGCTGCGCACACTTTGAAATTTTCTTATATTAATTAAATTTTACACTTTTTCTTAAACAAGATTTTGAAATACCAATAAATTAAGACCCGCCCGGTCTAGAGATCAACCTCTGCTCTCAGTGCTTCCACTAAAAATTATGAGGTTTTTGGCCATATAGCTAACCCTAAAACTTTCTGTTTTAAAAGCCTGTTGCAATGGCCTACCCAACACTAACCTTTTCCTGCAACCTGCCAACGAGTCACGAAGCCTGCAACCTCACTCCCACCATCAAATTCGGGGCTGGATTTGAAGATCTCGAGGTCATCCTCGGGAAAGCTCAGTTTGTAGTAATGAAGATTGCAGCTCCAAAAATACAAGAACCATCTGCAGAATTCAGTCTGAACTGCCTTCAAGAATTCGCTGCCTGCAAGAAGTCTAAAACTGCTGCCGTCACAGCACCTACCAAACCTGTTAGCTCCTCTGCTGCTAAGGGGAAAGAAGTAATGATTATTGAAGATCCGACTGAAGGATTAGCTGTCCCACCACCTTTATTTGAAATTGGATCAAGTTTGAGGGTTGTACCGCTGACACAAACTCAAAGGAGAAACTATAATAGAAAAGTTGGAAACACCATCAAAGCCCATGCTCCCAAGGAGACACCCATTGAGGAGGAGCCTCATCAAGATGAAGAAGTGTTACCAGAAAGTTATCCACCCTTACGAGGGAGTAGATTCCATCCTCTGACGAATATCGATGGATACGAGAGTATCTAGAGAATCACTGTCGCATTGTCGTCACTTCATGGACACGTGAGGAGAGAAAGAAGTTCACTACTATCACTCGATTTAGTGTAGTTTTTAGAAGGCTTGCTACCAAAGAGGGATGTTCAGTTAGCAAGTTTCTTAGACGGGTGGGAGATGCAATTTCCCCTCGCATGAAGAAGGAAATTTTAAAGGGCGTCAAGTCCGCCAGACAATCTCACAAGACAACTGAAGTGCCACCGACTCGCATCCCCGTTTGGTTCCATTTAAGAAAGAGAGTGGATACCGCAGTGATTACTACTGATCACACTGCCATCAGGACCGCCGGCCGCCGACCGGTTAAGTCAAGACCGGGTCCTAAAATCTTACCCGTCACCCATTATGGAGACGTTCCTATAATCCCAAAGGCAAAGATAAGACGATTACCTGACACTGTAGCTGGTCTACACCACAGGGAGCATACTTTCCCTCGACATACCGATGTTTCTACTAAGATGCTCTGTCCAAAGACATCACCGTCAAAAAGGAAAAATGTATGGATACCCAAGGTCACCAAACTGATACAATCCAGTGAGCTCGCGAGACTAAAAGTGAAACCAAGTTCTGAAATATCTCACATCGTTGCAAGAATAGCCAATGAGATGGAAGATTAAGTAAAGGATGTCCATCAGGGTCCTCCGGATCTTAAATAAATCAAGGAATCAATAATTGAAGAGAAAGTTGAGAAACTCAGGATCGAGATTTCTGAGTTAGCTCAACAACAGGAGTTTCTGTCAATAGAGACAATAAAAATTGTGATTACAATGATTAATTAGAGGAGGATTTTATGGATGTCCATGTGATCAAAACCAGAGCCATCACATCTGTGCGTGAGGCTCAACCTCACACTGAAGAGAATGCCGTAGATGAGCAGCGTAGGGTTGTCCTTCTAAGGGATGAGCAAGTTAGTCTACTAGAGAAAATAATAGAAGAGATGACTGCAGCTATGACTGCCATGGCCACCATTCAAGGGCAATCACAAGCTCCGTAATTGGCTTCTCCAGAAATCAATCAGTCGGAAATCATACACATCACAGATGAAAGAAAAGAGGTTACTTCAGCAAACAAAGATGAGAAACCAAAGAAAGATTCTCCATCAAGTCCCATGGCAAAAAAGAAATTTAAGCAAATGGTTGAACAAGTGCGGGATGCCTTAACCCAATCTAAGGGTGGTGCGTTGGTTCTAAAGGGTAGACCTTACCCGGCGGAGTTCGATGTCGTGCCTTTCCCCAATGGTTTTGTGGCCCCAAACTTAAAGATATTTGATGAGACTAGAAATGCCAGACAGCATATAGAATACTTTCGGGCCAGCTGTGGCAACACAAAAAATAGTGAAGCTCTACTCTTCCAACAGTTCGTCAGCATCTTGTCAGGAATTGCTTTTGACGGGTATGCTGACTTGCCCAACGGGTCGGTTAAAATATTTTCTGAATTGGAATAACTTTTTGTGAAAATATTTGTTGGGGCGTAGCATCATGTGTTTATTGGAGAGCCCATGATGGAAAAACAAAAGCATAGTGAAACTTTGGTGGACTATATTTTGAGGTGGAGAAACCTTAGCATGAAATGTGAACCTCAGCGAAAGGAACATCATGCTATTGAAATTCTACTCAAGAGAATTCATGGGCCAGTAGCTTTCATGCTTAAGGGACTCACTATCAGATTCTTTGAGAAGCTACTCAGTAAAGCCAACAGTCTTCAAGAGGAAATTAAGCACATAGAGCCACATGAAAAGGCTAAGGTGACTGGGGTGTTTGAAAGGAAATCAAGAGTAGTAGCGACTGTTGACAAAGGAAAGCAGTTGATAAAGATATATGCAAAAGAGCCTTGCCAGTATTCGTTACAATATGCACAAAAACAGAGTAGTCAATCCAACCAGCGACCGCCTCAAGAGGGATCACCTCGAACAGGGGATAAGAAAATGTGCCTGTCAGAGCGACGCAAGATGGTGTATTCTTTCAAAGATTAAGCTATACCTGAAATATTCAAAAGTCTGATGAAGAAGCCAGAATTCAAACTAACAGATCCAAAGAAGCCTGAAGAGGTAGATAGGAAGAATGAGCCAAATTATTGCCCTTACCCCCGGTTTCTCGGGCACACTATAGAAAAATGCTTCATCTTTAAAGACTAGCTCGAGAGGAATCTTAAAGAAGAGAACATAACAATTCTGAAAGAATATTTAAAAGAACCTGAAAAAGATTCCATAAATATGATTTCGGCCAAGCCAATCTCTTCAATTGATCTATATACTGGAAGAGTTGGATGGAGTACAACTTGAGATGAACTCAAGAGGGTCTTTAATCAAATATAGGATTCATCAAAACAAGCTTCTACAAATACCGAAGAAGAATGGAATGATGTCTGGAGCAGATCATCCAAAAAAATACTGAACAAAATCCAGTCTGCATCAAAACAAGCCTCTATTCAGAGTCCGCAACATACCAAGCCCGAAATGAAGGTTTTGTCAGGAGATGCATCATCGTTAAGGACAAAGAAGAAGAAGAAAAGCCTCACTACAATGATTGATAGCACGTGATGTAGGATATGAACTGCCTCTACCAGATTAGTTGTCTCGGATTCAGGGAAGAAAATCCTCGAACCCTTGACTTTGTATGATTATCTTTTTGTCCCTCCGGGGTTTTATGAATATAATGATTGTGATTTCCGCTAAGTTTTAACTCTTTATGGTATAACATAACTGATTATGACCGATCTAGGTTTGATCTTGATCCTCAAATACTACCTGAGTCTAATGAACTCATTGTCAAGTCTAAAGAAGACATCAATGAAATCGCTTATGACAACACCAATAACAAGGAGCCAATTCTTGAGCATTACGGTACACCACTTTCCATCAACTTGGATCTTTTCGATGAAGAGGAAAAGACACCGGAAGATTCAACAATGATATCTCAAGAAGAAGAAATCATAGAAGTTAACTTGAAGAGCGGAAAAGAGTTATCACCAAGGACAGCCCCAACAGATAAAGGAAAGCAAATGATGACCCAAGAAGAGAACCTCCACCAGTGGAAGAACCACATAATCAAGATAAAATTGGAGAATCATACAAAGTAGAATGGAACGTTCTAGCTCATTTTAGAAAGTTACCTGTCCGATTAAGCATCTACGACTCTCTGATCCTATCAAAAGAGATGAGAGAGTCTTTAGTTACGACTTTGCATGACAAAGAAATTTGCTTAACTCAGTTGGCCAGCACATCCTCAGATGAAGTTTTCTCGTTGAAAGAAGAGTCAGGGGTAACCTTCACAGATGAAGACTTGCTGCTCGGTACCGCTGACCGCAACCGTCCACTCTACGTCCCCATCAACATCAATATATTTGTGTTATCCAGAGTTTTAGTGCATCCGAGAGCCTTTCTTAACTTGAAGAGCTTACAAACATTGGCCTATTTGGATATTGAAGCTCAAGAGCTTACGGCTGATAAGATGATGTTAAGAGGATTCAATAGCCCTCAGATCAATTACATTATTTATGAAGGTTGGAGAACTCGTAACAATCGCTAAATTTCATATCATCGACACCGAGACCTCTGTTATTGCTCTACTGGGCTGACCATGGATTCATGAGCACAATAGGGTTCCATCATCTCTACATTAGTGCTTCAAGTACCATAAAGATGGTCAAGAAAATTGGATCAAAGGAGACCTACAACCATTTTCAGTGCATGAAGTTGGTAACCATGAGGATGCTGCCTACTACGCGCCTCTAAAGAAGACTATCTTATCTCGTGAAGTTATCACAAACCAAGAAGAAGATTCAAAAAAATTAGAAAAAGGTGGCCATTCAACTCCACTTCAATGATCTTCCACCACTCCATTACAATGAGTTGGTGAAGGCTCTTTGAGTTCGCGCACCCGAGGTCGAGGCCGAGGACGTGGACAAGGAAGGATCAATTTATTTATTGAACGGACTAGGCCAACCATCAACATTAGTAATGAAGACAGTTCCGAAGATGAGATAATGATGACAAGACGAAAGAAACCTCAATACGAGATATCCTTAGAAGGTACAGAGAAAAATGAATATGAAACAATGTCTGATTGGATAAACCACTATGTGAATGTTATGACCCTTACTCCGATTCTCCCTCAAAAGGTCAAGAATTTAGAAATCAAGGAAGTCCGTAGTGTTGGCTTAAAGTCGATCAAATTTTATCATGCTTCTACCTCTACTGAGCTTGAAAAGCATGTAAATTTGGATGATGATTTTAATGAATTAATGGAAATGCTTTTTGGTTACTTCTCGCCTTGTGTTCAAAAGTTAATTCAATAGGGACACTTACCAAAACAAATGCCAAAAGATAAATTTCAACTTTTTGAAAAATTATGGAATGGTAAAATTCGAACTCCAAATTCAAAAGAAGGTTTCAGATTTGGTACAGTCAGACCAATCAATGATTTTGAATTTTGCATGGTTGTTACTGGTGAGTCAGAAGAGGATTGCCTCGATGTAGAGGATGACTCTACTGATCAACAAAAAGAAGATGCTCCTCTAGAATTTGAGGAAGAAATTAAATCTATCGTTGATGAGTTGAAAGAGATTAACCTGAGGACTGAAGAACGACCTGACTTACATTTATAAGTTCTCTATTCATTGACAAAGAATCTGCAGAATTGATCAAACTATTAATAGAATTCAAAGATTGATCCACATGGAGCTACAATAAAATGTCAGGACTGTCAGCAGAGATTGCAGTCCATAAACTTGGGGTGGACAAGAATATAACTCCAATAAAACAAGCTCCCAGGAGAATGCGCCTCGAAATAGAATAACAAGTCATCGCTGAACTGAAGAAATTAATAGATGCCAACTTTGTAAAAGAAGAACAGTACCTCATATGGTTGGCTAATATTGTACCTGTTAAGAAGAAGAATGGATAAATCCGTGTTTGTGTTGACTTCAGAGATTTGAATAGGGCATGTCTGAAAGACAAGTTTCCACTACCCATATCAGTGATGATGGTGGATATTACTTCAACACATGAAATTTTATCCTTCATGGACGGATCATCGGGATACAAACAAATCAAGATGGCTCTCGAGGATGCAGCACTTACAGCCTTCAGAACATCGATTGGAATTTTCTGCTACACAGTGATGTTGTTCCGCCTAAAGATCGCCGGAGCAACATATCACCGTGCAATGACAAAGATTTTTGACGACCTCATTAACAACCAAGTAGAATGCTACGTGGATTATTTGGTCATCAAAAGTAAACAGAAAATAGATCATTTGTACTATTTGAGGATCGTGTTTGAACGGTTATGACGATATGACCTTAAAATGAACCCCTTCAAGTGCGCCTTTGGCGTTACCTCTGGGAAATTTCTGGGATTCGTTGTCCATCATCGGGGAGTCAAGATCGACCCAGATAAAATTAAAGCTACCTTGGAAATTCCTCCTCCTAAAACTTTGAAATAACTACGGTCCTTCCAGAGGAAGTTGGCATGTCTGAGACTCTTTATTTCTAATATCTCACATTACTTAAAAAAGATGCAAAATTTATTTGGGAAAAAAAATGTCAGCGGGCCTTGGAGGACATTAAAAAATGTTTAATGACACCTCCTATTCTGGCAGCCCCTATCCCAAGGAGACCGTTGATACTTTATACCGCGGCTTTAGATGACTCTCTCGGAGCCCTCTTAGCCCAAGTCAATGATGAGGGNTAAACAAAAAATAGACCATTTATACAATTTGAGGTTTGTGTTTGAACGGTTATGAGATATGACCTTAAAATGAATCCCTTAAAGTGCGCCTTCGGCATCACCTCCGGGAAATTTCTAGGATTCGTTGTCCGTCATCGGAGAATCGAGATCGACCCGGATAAGATTAAAGCTATCTTAGAAATGTCTCCCCCTAAAACCTTGAAGTAGCTACGTTCCTTCTAGGGGAAGTTGGCATATCTGAGACACTTTATTTCTAATCTCTCAGGTAGGTGTTAGCATTTCTTGGCATTAATTAAAGAGGATGCAAAATTTATTTGCGAAGAAAAATGCCAGCAGGCCTTTGAGGACGTTAAACAATATTTAATGACACCTCTTGTTTTGGCAGCCCCTNTATTGAAATTCTACTCTAGAGAATTCATGGGCCAGTAGTTTTCATGCTCAAGGGACTCACTATCAGATTCTTTGAGAAGCTACTCAGTAAAGCCAACAGTCTTCAAGAGAAAATTAAGCACATAGAGCCACATGAAAAGGCTAAGGTGACTGGGGTGTTCGAAAGGAAATCAAGAGTAGTAGCGACTGTTGACAAAAGAAAGTAGCTGATAAAGATATATGCAAAAGAGCCTCGCCAGTATTCGTTACAATATGCTCAAAAACAGAGTAGTCAATCCAACCAGGGACCGCCTCAAGAGGGATCACCTCGAACAGGGGATAAGAAAATGTGCCTGTCAGAGCGACGTAAGATGGTGTATTCTTTCAAAGATGAAGCTATACCTAAAATATTCAGAAGTCTGATGAAGAAGCCAAAATTCAAACTACCAGATCCAATGAAGCCCGAAGAGGTAGATAGGAAGAATGAGCCAAATTATTGCCCTTACCACCAGTTTCTCGGGCACACTATAGAAAAATGCTTCGTCTTTAAAGACTAGCTCGAGAGGAACCTTAAAGAAGAGAACATAATAATTCTGAAAGAATATTTAAAAGAACCTGAAAAAGATTCCATAAATATGATTTCGGCCGAGCCCATCTCTTCAATCGATCTGTATACTGGAACAGTTGAATGTAGTACAACTTGAGATGAACTCAAGAGGGTCTTTAATCAAATACAGGATTCATCAAAAAAAGCTTATACAAATACCGAAGAAGAATGGAATGATGTCTGGAGCAGATCATCCAAGAAAATATTGAACAAAATCCAGTCTGCATCAAAACAAGCCTCTATTCAGAGTCCGCAACATACCAAGCCCGAAATGAAGGTTTTGTCAGAAGATGCATCATCGTCAAGGACAAAGAAGAAGAAGAAAAGCCTCACTACAATGATTGATAGCACGGGGTGTAGGATATGAACTGCCTCTACTAGATTAGTTGTCTCGGATTCAGGGAAGAAAATCCTCAAACTCTTGACTTTGTATGATTATCTATTTGTCCCTCCGGGATTTTATGAATATAATGATTGTGATTTCCGCTAAGTTTTAACTCTTTATGGTATAACGTAACTGATTATGACTGATCTAGGTTTGATCTTAATCCTCAAATACTACCTGAGTCTAATGAACTCATTGTCAAGTCTAAAGAAGACATCAATGAAATTGCTTATGACAGCACCGATAACAAGGAGCCAATTCTTGAGCATCACGGTACTCCACTTTCCATCAACTTGGATCTTTCCGATGAAGAGGAAAATACACCGGAAGATTCAACAATGATATCTCAAGAAGAAGAAATCATAGAAGTTAACTTCAAGAGCGGAAAAGTGTTATCACTAAGGACAACTCTAATAGATAAAGGAAAGCAAATAATGACCCAAGAAGAGAACCTCCACCAGTGGAAGAACCACATAATCAAGATAAAATTGGAGAATCATACAAAGTAGAATAGAACGTTCTAGCTCATTTTAGGAAGTTACATGTCCGATTAAGCATCTACGACTCTCTGATCCTATCAAAGCAGATGAGAGAGTCTTTGGTTACGACTTTGCTTGACAAAGAAATTTGCTTAACTCAGTTGGTCAGCAAATCCTCAGATAAAGTTTTCTCATTTAAAGAAGAGTCAGGGGTAACCTTCATAGATGAAGACTTGCTGCTCGGTACCATTGACCGCAACCGTCCACTCTACATCTCCGTCAACATCAGTATATTTTTGTTATCCAGAGTTTTAGTGCATACGAGAGCCTTTCTTAACTTGATGAGCCTACAAACATTGGCCTATTTGGATATTGAAGCTCAAGAGCTTACGGCCGATAAGATGATGTTAAGAGGTAGCCCTCAGATCAATTACATTATTTATGAAGGTTGGAGAACTCGTAACAATCGCTAAATTTCATATCATCGACACCGAGACCTCTTTTATTGCTCCACTGGGCTGACCATGGATTCATGAGCACAATATGGTTCCATCATCTCTACATTAGTGCTTCAAATACCATAAAGATGGTCAAGAAAATTGGATCAAAGGAGACCTACAACCATTTTCTGTGCATGAAGTTGGTAACCATGAGGATGCTGCCTACTACGCACCTTTAAAGAAGACTATCTTCTCTCGTGAAGTTATCACAAACCAAGAAGAAGATTCAGAAAAATTACAAAAAGGAGGTCATTCAACTCCACTTCAATGAACTTCCACCACTCCCTTACAACGAGTTGGTGAAGGTTCTTTTAGTTCGCGCACCCGAGGTCGAGGCCGGGGACGTGGACGAGGAAGGATCAATTTATTTATTGAACAAACTAGGCCAACCATCAGCATTAGTAATGAAGACAGTTCCGAAGATGAGATAATGATGACAAGATGAAAGAAACCTCAATACGAGATATCCTTAGAAGGTACAGAGAAAAATGAATATGAAACAATGTCTGATCGGATAAACCACTATGTGAATGCTATGACCATTACTCCAATTCTCCCTCAAAAGGTCAAGAATTTAGAAATCAAGGAAGTCCGTAGTGCTGGTTCAAATTCGATCAAATTTTATAGTGCTTCTACCTCTACTGAGCTTGAAAAACATGTAAATTTGGATGATGATTCTATTGAATTAATGGAAATGCCTTTTGGTTACTTCTCGCCTTGTGTTCAAAAGTTAATTCAATAGGGACACTTACTAAAACAAATGCCAAAAGATAAATTTCAACTTTTTGAAAAATTATGGAATGGTAAAATTCGAACTCCAAATTCAAAAGAAGGTCTCGAATTTGGTACAGTCAGACCAATCAATGATTCTGAATTTTGCATGGTTGTTACTGGTGAGTCAGAAGAGGATTGCCTCGATGTAGAGGATTACTCTAATGATCAACAAAAAGAAGATGCTCCTCTAGAATTTGAGGAAGAAATTAAATCTACCGTTGATGAGTTGAAAGAGATTAACCTCAGGACTGAAGAACGACCCGACTTACATTTATAAGTTCTCTATTCAATGACAAAGAATCTGCAGAATTGATCAAACTATTAATAGAATTCAAAGATTGAATCGCATGGAGCTACGATGAAATGTCAGGACTGTTAGCAGAGGTTGCAGTCCATAAACTTGGGGTGGACAAGAATATAACCCCAATAAAACAAGCTCCCAGGAGAATGCGCCTCGAAATAGAATAACAAGTCATCACTGAAATGAAGAAATTAATAGATGCCAACTTTGTAAAGGAAGAACAGTACCTCATATGGTTGGCTAATATTGTACCTGTTAAGAAGAAGAATGGATAGATCCGTGTTTGTGTTGACTTCAGAGATTTGAATAGGGCATGTCTGAAAGACAAGTTTCCATTACCCATACCAGTGATGATGGTGGATATTGCTTCAACACATGAAATTTTATCCTTCACAGACGGATCATCGGGATACAACCAAATCAAGATGGCTCTCAAGGATGCAGCACTTACAGCCTTCAGAACATCGATTGGAATTTTCTGCTACACAGTGATGTTGTTCAGCCTAAAGATCGCTGGAGCAACATATCACCTTGCAATGACAAAGATTTTTGACGATCTCATTCACAACCAAGTAGAATGCTACGTGGATTATTTGGTCATCAAAAGTAAACAGAAAATAGACCATTTGTACTATTTGAGGATCGTGTTTGAACGGTTACGACGATATGACCTTAAAATGAACCCCTTCAAGTGTGCCTTTGGCGTTACCTCTGGGAAATTTCTGGGATTCGTTGTCCATCATCGGGGAATCAAGATCGACCTAGATAAAATTAAAGCTACCTTGGAAATTCCTCCTCCTAAAGCTTTGAAATAACTACGCTCCTTCCAGAGGAAGTTGGCATGTCTGAGACTCTTTATTCCTAATATCTCACATTAAAAAAGATGCCAAATTTATTTGGGAAGAGAAATGTCAGCGGGCCTTTGAGGACGTTAATAAATGTTTAATGACACCTCCTGTCCTGGTAGCCCCTATCCCAAGGAAACCGTTGATACTTTATACCGCGGCTTTAGATGACTCTCTCGGAGCCCTCTTAGCCCAAGTCAATGATGAGGGTAAGGAAAATGCACTCTACTACTTGAGTCGTCGTCTAATACCAACGGAGATGAGGTATCCAACTATCAAGAAGCATTGTTTGGCGTTGATTTTTGCCGCTTAAAAGCTTAGACATTACATGCTTTCTCATAAGACTACCCTAATCTCAAAAGTTAATCCATTACAATATCTGATGACCCAACAAACACTCTCCGGATGTTTAGCAAGGTGGTCAATGATCTTATTGCAATTTGATATAACTTTTGTTCCCCTCCATGCTATCAAGGGTCAGATACTAGCAGATATTCTTACTGCACACCCACTGCCAGCTGGTCCTCTCTCAACGACGAGTTACCAGATGAGAAAATACTATAAATGGAATTCTCCAGTGTGCAACGCCGGGAGATGTACTTCAACGGTGCTTCATCGGCCATAAAAGATAAAGAATCAGAAACAGTTATACCAAGCAAGGCAGGGATTGCGTTGTTCTTCATCACGCCAGATATGGGTATGCTGAGATTCTCTTACCACTTGATAGAGCCATGCACCAACAACGAGGCTGAGTATGAAGCTTTAATCGCCGGGTTGGAAGTGGAAATCTGAATGGATATAACAAACATTGCCATCTATTGCGACTCTTAACTTGTCATCCAGAAAATCGCCGGACAATACAGAATTCTGAAACCAAGGTTAGGAGAATACCATAAGTACACGATGAAGCTCCTGGAACAGATTCCCGATGTGACTTTCTACCAGATTCTTATGGGAGATAATGCCCATGCTGACGCTCTAGTAAAACTTGCTAAAGAAATGACATGTCCCTCGGAGGATTCCATTGAAGTCACAGTGCAAGGAAGATGAGTCTTGTCTTGGATTGACTTCAAAACTCTACCAAAGCTTGGAAAAGAAGAAATAATAAATACAGTTGCAGACATCAAAGAAGAATGACGCAAGCCATTAATAGAATATTTGCATACTGGAAAGCTGCCAGAAGATAAGTCTGAGGCGCTCCACATCTCAAGAAGGGCCATGTCTTATGCCCTGATGGCAAACGTTCTCTACAGAAGATCATTCGACCAGATGTGGCTACGGTGTTTGAGTAGAGCCGAAGCACAGAATATTGTCAAAGAGGTACATGCCGGATTGTGTGGTGCTCACCAGTCAGGGCCGAAAAAGAAAATGGAGATCAAAAGACTCGGATATTATTGGCCAGCAATGATGTCTCATTGCATGGATACAGCCAAAAAAGGTCACCAATGCCAAGTGCAAGGGGTGGTCTTACACCAGCCTCCGAATGTGCTACACCCAACTGTTGCCTCGTTGCTATTTGAGTGTTGGGGCACGGACATAATAGGTCTGATAGACCCTCCATCTTCCAAATGACACAGGTTTATACTTGCCACTACAGATTACTTCTCAAAATGGGGGGAGACAGTACCGTTACGTGAGGTTACGACACAGCACATCCTTCAATTTTTCAAAAGCCAAATCTTCTATCATTTCTGAGTACCGTGAAGAATAATTTCCGACAATGGGACAACTTTCAGAAGTATCAAGATAAAAAATTTGGTCAAAAGACATAGGATTGATTGGAGATACTCTACAGTTTACTATCCTAGGGCAAATGGTCTGGCTGAGGCTTTCAACAGAATAATGGTACAAATTTTGAAGAAAACACTGGATGAAAATAAAAGGGATTGGCACAACAAACTATTAGAAGCCTTATGGCCTTTGGACTACTTTCAGGACTCTCACTCAGTGTACACCCTATATGCTTGTGTACGGGTCTGAGGTCGTGCTACCGCTAGAAATCCAGACACCGTCTCTTAAAGTTGCTGTTGCCAACCAACTCACAACAGGAGAAAGTGCAAAACTCAAACTTGAAAAACTGGAATGTCTTGAGGTAAAATGATTAGAAGCATAACAACATTTGGAGCTTTACCATGCAAAGATGGTACAAGCCCATGACATATCGGTCTGCCCAAGGACATTCAAAGTTGGTGACCTCGGCCTTGTGCTCAAAAGGCCTATTCTTGAACTCCACAAAATAGGTGGAACATTCGAGCCAACTTGGGAGGGACCATTTATCTTTGAAAAGGTCTACGCAGGAGGAGCCTACCAGTCAATGGATTTCCAGAGCGAAAGACCCATGTTACCAATAAATGGACGATATCTGAAAACCTATTACGCAACCTGATGTCACTTGCCTTCACTTGCTTTGAAACTTTGAAACTTTGATTGTTTCAGGGTTATCTATGTTGCCAAATGTCTATGACTGGGTCCAAATTTTGTAATTAACCTCAATATAATGAAAATTTTGAGCAAAATATTTTAAACTTCAAATTTTCCCCTTTGTACCTTTTGAACTTAATATTCCACAAAATTAAACAAAACTCATAAATAAAGTAAACGATTCATTTGACCAAAATAAACTAAAATTTACTTTAATAAATACTTTGTTTTGTTCTTGTTCATGACAAGTTTCGGCCCACTTAAGTTTTTCCTGTCCTCTGCAGAAAAATGTCGGGACAGAGGCTGATCTTTGCTTTCTAAGATGGCTGGAGCCTCGCACTAAATGAGGAGATGGAACCGCAAGGCGGTACCATAGATTTCAACATGGATTTTAACCAGGTTGACATGGACTATGAAGGTCCTCTCACGGATGTGGTCAGCTGCAAAGAGAAGGAGGGATTGCCTTCACTGCTGATGGTGACTCCTAGAGATAATGTCTCGCACAAAGGAAATAATATGATAATAGAGGATGACTAGATGGAAGGGCCCAGCCGTCTGCCTTCCATGGTAGCTACACCAGTCGGGGACCTAGTAGCTTCCAATAACGAATGACTACCAAGTACTTCGCTTTGTAGGATGCAACACAAGAATGCCAGCCACAAGAAGCAGAGAGCTTTTCTACGACAGGAACGCAAACGCCAGAGAGAGACATATAACTTGCTCACCCCTATTCCTTAGGGGCATATTTATGATCCAGACCTGAAAGAAACTTCTGCTAGCCTACCCAACACAGATGAAGAACTAGGGTTTGTGATAGAGCCAGATACACTTTCAGTTTCAGATGTTTTATGCAAGGGTTGCCCGACGTGCAACGCTGAAATACTGGCCTGGACATCAGCCACGGGCGCATTTGTAGAATACCGGGATTGCAATGTTCAACATTTACAGCATTTCAGTACATTTGAGGAGTATACCTCAAGCATCTATAGATCTCAGACTTCAGATTTTATGATGGATGAGCCATACGTCCCACTGGGGACAGATCAGTATGTACCATGGAGCCTAGGGTCGTACATCGCGCTAGATGCCGAGTCTCATGTTCCTGATCAACCAGCGCCAGTTTGAGTTCTTGCCAATGCTCGAAGGGAGGAAAGCCTGCAACAGCTACTGACCCCTGGTATGATGAAGTACTACAAGATAAGTAAAGTAAATAAAAGAAAATTTGAATTTTATGAAGAAGTTCAGGGAAAATTTATCAACATACTAGAGGGATTAGAACTGTATCCAGAGTCTTCCAGAGACTGATGAACAAAGTATTCTTGACTGCATTTTTTGACTTAAGGGACAGAGGTCGAACAGGTTTACTTATGGAAAGGACCTATTCCAAGCCAAAGAAATGGATGCGAGGAAAAGGGAGGATTACTATCCAGTGTGGCTGCAGCTACAACTTCACAAATGACAGATAGGGGAATCCGCCTGGGATCATCAGACCCTATCAAGTAGATCCACTACCTCCAATGATAAAGTGGATGATCAAAAGAATGGTCAAATGAAATATTCTGCCTACTACCTGAATTCCAAATAATTGTATTATCAACATCTATGAAGAGGGTGATTGCATTCCTCCACACATTGATCATCATGATTTTGTAAGACCTTTCTGCACAGTCTCATTTCTGAGCAGGAGCAATATTTTATTTGGGAAAGAAATCAATATCGTTGGCCTTGGTGAATTTAGAGGCTCTGTGGAGATTTTATTACCAGTCGGCTTAGTGCTCGGTCTTAAAGGCAATAGTGCAGACGTCGCTAAACATTGCATTCCAGGGGTACGACACCGTAGGGTGTCTGTGACTTTCCGCATGATGGATGACAGCAAAATGTGATATGGATTCCAGCCAGACCGGAACTGGAAGATTTACTGCCATACAAGCTATAAAAGGGTTGTACCTCTAAGTACATGCGAAGAGAACTCTTATCCTGGAGCATGACTTAGAAGGTCTTCTTGATCAGGAGCTCGTCGTACCTGATACAGATGGTCAAAGGGTTCACCTTTTTATATAGCAACATGATATGTATCTGATATGTTCAGCATACAATGTATTCATAGCATGAGATGTTCTGAATGTATTTTTACATGGATTGCATATTGTATTTTTTTGAGGCATCATCCTATGTTTGATCTATAACATCTTTGTGGGAGCAGATTAATAGAAATTTCTCTCAAAATGTACTTTTTTTTCAGTTGCCTTTTTGTGATGCATGAAAGCCACGAACCACGCGTTGGTTCAGAATTTCAATGAACAAAGAACAAAACAACAAATCTTTAACAATAAATAAAATTCAAATTTAAATAATCACCAATGAATAAACAACAAAACAAATTTCTTTTGAAAATCAATCAATTAAAATTAAAGCTTTAAAGACATATTTTGAAAAATTAAATGTGATAAAAACAACAAGAAAAGGAAACAAATCTGTTAAGGGGATTCTCTCATTTTTAGAGTTTCTTACTCTTTGTGTGCGCAACACAACTATCTTTATCTACATTAACTCTCTTCGCATCCCCACGGAATTTTACATTTTGCACAAAACCCCACAAAACTCTACAAATCTTCTTCAACAAAATCAACCTTTTCACGTGACACATTTCTTCAAATTCAACATCACAAACTCTCTACATTATTTTCAAGTTATTATTGGGGTCAGTACCCAAATTTTGACTCCCCATATCCGAGGAATGGTGCAAGTCCCCTCCACGGCTTCCAATTCTCTACTTACATCTTTGAGATAGGAGTAAGACTCCCCTTTATGAAACATCGCATCCAATTCTCAACACCTTGTGAGATTGGTGTAAGCCCCCTCCACGGCTTCAAGTTCTCTATCTACATCTTCCAGATGGAGTAAAACTCCCATATATGGAACATCACATCCTATTCTCAACACCTTTCGAGATTGGTGTAAGTCCCCTCCACGGCTTCCAATTCTCTGCTCACACCTTTTGAGATAGGAGTAAGACTCACCTTTATGGAACATTACATCTTATTCTCAACACCTTTCGAGATTTGTGTAAGTCCCCTCCACCGCTTCCAATTCTCTACCTACATCTTCGAGAAAGGAGTAAAACTCCCCTTTATGGAACATCGCATCTTATTCTCAATACCTTTCGAGATTGGTGTAAGCCCCCACCACGACTTCCAATTCTCTACTTACATCTTCGAGATAGGAGTAAGATTCCCCTTTATGGAACATTGCATCCTNAAGGAGCTCGTCGTACCTGATACAGATGGTCAGAGGGTTCACCTTTTTATATAGCAACATTAAATGTATCTGATATGTTCAGCATATAATGTATTCATAGCATGAGATGTTCTGAATGTATTTTGACATGGACTGCATATTGTACCTTTTTGAGGCATCAGCCTATGTTTGATCTATAACATCTTTGTGGGAGCAGATTAATAGAAATTTCTCTCAAAATGTACTTTTTTGTCAGTTGCCTTTTTGTGTGATGGATGAAAGCCACGAACCACGTGTTGGTTTAGAATTTCAATGAACAAAGAACGAAATAACAAATCTTTAACAATAAATAAAATTCCAATTTAAATAATCACCAATGAATAAACAACAAAAAAATTTCTTTTGAAAATCAACCAATTAAAATTAAAGCTTTAAAGACATATTTTGAAAAATTAAATGTGATAAAAAAAACAAGAAAGAGAAACAAATCTGTTAAGGTGATTCTCTCATTTTTAAAGTTTCTTACTCTTTGTGTGCGCAACACAACCATCTTTATCTACATTAACTCTCTTCGCATCCCCACGGAATTTTACATTCTGCACAAAACCCCACAAAACTCTACAAATCTTCTTCGACAAAATCAACCTTTTCACGTGACACATTTCTTTAAATTCAACATCACAAACTCTCTACATTATTTTTAAGTGCTTCTTGGGGCCAGTACCCAAATTTTGACTCCCCATATCCGAGGAATGGTGTAAGTCCCCTCCACGGCTTCCAATTCTCTACTTACATTTTTGAGATAGGAGTAAGACTCCCCTTTATGAAACATCGCATCCAATTCTCAACACCTTGTGAGATTGTTGTAAGCCCCCTCCACGACTTCAAGTTCTCTATCTACATCTTCCAGATAGGAGTAAAACTCCCATATATGGAACATCACATCCTATTCTCAACACCTGTCGAGATTGGTGTAAGTCCCCTCCATGGCTTCCAATTCTCTACTCACACCTTTTGAGATAGGAGTAAGACTCACCTTTATGGAACATTACATCTTATTCTCAACACCTTTCAAGATTTGTGTAAGTCCCCTCCACCTTTTCCAATTCTCTTCCTACATCTTCGAGAAAGGAGTAAAACTCCCCTTTATCGAACATCGCATCCTATTCTCAATACCTTTCAAGATTGGTGTAAGCCCCCTCCACGACTTCCAATTCTCTACTTACATCTTCGAGATAGGAGTAAGATTCCCCTTTATGGAACATTGCATCCTATTGTCAACACCTTTTAAGATTGGTGTAAGTCCCCTCCACGGCTTCCAATTCTCTACTCACACCTTTCAAGATAAGAGTAAGACTCCCTTTTATGGAACATCGCATCCTATTCTCAACACCTTTTGAGATTGGTGTAAGGCCCCTCCACAGCTTCCAATTCTCTACCTACATCTTTGAGATAACAGTAATACTCCCCTTTATGGAACATCGCATCCTATTCTCAACACCTTTCGAGATTGGTGTAAGTTCTCACCANTGTGTAAGTCCCCTCAACGGCTTCCAATTCTCTACTTAATTCTTCGAGATAGGAGTAAGATTCCCCTTTATGGAACATTGCATCCTATTCTCAACACCTTTTAAGATTGGTGTAAGTCCCCTCCACGGCTTCCAATTCTCTACTCACACCTTTCAAGATAAGAGTAAGACTCCCTTTTATGGAACATCGCATCCTATTCTCAACACCTTTTGAGATTGGTGTAAGGCCCCTCCACAGCTTCCAATTCTCTACCTACATCTTTGAGATAACAGTAATACTCCCCTTTATGGAACATCGCATCCTATTCTCAACACCTTTCGAGATTGGTGTAAGTTCTCACCATGGCTTCAAACTCTCTACCTACATCCTCAAGATAGGAGTAAGGCTCCCCTTTATGGAACGTCACATCCTATTCTCAACACCTTTCGAGATTGGTGTAAGGCCCCTCCACGGCTTCCAATTCTCTACCTACATGTTCGAGATAAGAGTAAGACTCCCCTTTATGGAACATCGCATCCTATTCTCAACAACTTTTGAGATTGGTGTAAGTCCCCTCCATGGCTTCCAATTCGTTACCAACCTCTTTGAGATTGGTGTAAATCCCCTCAATGATGTCCAATTCTCTACTCACACCTTTCAATATAGGAATAAGACCCCCATCGTGGTATCCTACTCTCAATATTTGAAGTAATCACCTACATACCGATTCCCATCCTTTATAAATTCCTGAAATTTCATAACTCAAAATTCACTCTCCGATCCCCAACATGAGTCCCTACTCCTTGATTTCATTCAGATGATCATCTGCTAATATCCTAACCACCCCAAAGTCATCAAATTAACTCCACCTCAGTCATGGGTTAGACCCTAAGACTGAGCCAAAACCCATCTAACCACCTAAACTAAGCCATGGACCAAAGGTCACCCAAATTAATGCATTTTCTTCCCAAAAAATGCACTTGCTTAAGATACCCTTACAAAAACTAAACCTCATTGCATTATATTGCTTTGATAGATTCCCCTGGATGCCCTGAGTACCTAGCGACCTCTCCCTGGCCGGCCGACCAACCTAGTGGCTGGAAAATGGCCAAACCAAGAGCCACCCACATGGGATTAAACCTAATTCAAACCTTGAGGCCACATCATCCAAATTGAAGCTTAGAGCCTCTCTGACCTCCACCTAGGCAACACATCTCACCCCCAATTGGCCATGGTAGCAAGCCTAAGGCCATTTCTATAAAAAGCTCCCCTCCACGACCATGAAAGGAGAGTTGAAAATTACTCAAAGAGACTTCCCCAAATTGATCCCAAAGCCTCTTTGAGACCTCCTCAGTGTAACCCAACCATCACATTACCTTGAATCCCCTTGCCGAAGCCTAATTTTTTAGCTCAAAACCTTGCCAGAGATAAGACAAAACTCTCCACACCTCTACAGTCCACTAAACTTTAATTAAAATCACCCACACTTTCATAACAGTGAAAGGAGCTAAAGCCCCATCAAATTACCCTCTCACAGAGCCTCTACCATAGCTCTAGACCAACACCCAAATCTGGTCGTGATCGAAATCATATCTAGGCCTCACAACAAGACTAGAGACTCAATCTCTAGCCTCTTTGGATCACAATGAACGTGCCAAGACTCTCTGATCCAAGCTTCACTTCTCAGAGCAAAAGTATAAAACTTCTCCCCCTCCCGAGCCTATTTTGATTCTCTATTCAATTAGGCTTAATTTAATTACATGATTATTGTATGGATGTTTTCATCTCACTTAGAAGAGTCCATAAAATCAAACTTGAAGTGATTTGGTTTAGTCTATGCCGAGATCCTAAGGTTTAGTGTGGAAGGTGACGGGATCACTCTATCGGGGACGATGATGGGGAGTCATTTGATCAAGCGTTTATCGAATGGACGGAGAAGATCGAGTCGGACAGCGCTTCAAAACATAAATTGTGGGCCGAGTCAGTAGCTATGTGGCTAGCGACGTCCAACCAGAGTGTCACACGTGTCTTTAGAGCTGCCTAGGATCTAGTCAGCACGTGCTGTTTAAATAGATAAATAGGGATTTTTCCTATTTATTTAAATAGCCCTAACTGAAAAAATTCATATCTTGGTATAGAAAAATCACAAAAATAAAACAAAAATATCCTCTTACTCAGTGAACAAAGAAAAATAATGTGGAAATAACTTTAAGTCCATGTGATGCATATTTTATTTTTAATTATTTAAACATTGATTTGAATCTTTTGGTTCTCCATGCATGTAGACTTATTGCCATAGCTTGAATNCAAAGAAAAATAATGTGGAAATAACTTTAAGTCCATGTGATGCATATTTTACTTTTAATTATTTAAACATTGATTTGAATCTTTTGGTTCTCCATGCATGTAGACTTATTGCCATAGCTTGAATTTTTTGCATGTTGTAGCCTCTATCAAGGGAAACATTCTCTGATTTTTTCAAAGTTAGAGGAGGTCCCTTGATAGAGATACATATTTTTCAAGTTTATGCACATTATTTGCTTAAATTAATCATAATAATTAGCATTTTTCTTAAAAAAAATCCAGAAAAATTTTATAAGATTTACTATGATCAGAGAATTCTTAAAAAAAATTCTCATGAGTCAAGTCATTCAAANAATCATAATAATTAGCATTTTCCTTAAAAAAATTGAGAAAAATTTTATAAGATTTACTATGATCAGAGAATTCTTAAAAAAAATTCTCATGAGTCAAGTCATTCAAAATACACCTAATATTCACAAACCCTAAATAACTAAGATAATTAATTTTGGAAAATATAAATAACAAAATGACTTGATTTTTAATCTCCACTATTATTTAGGATCCATAAAACTCATCATAAAAATTTCAAAGCATTTTAGGTTCATTTGATAAATTGAATTGATTTTTCAAGTTAGATAACATTTTTGGCATAAAATGATATTTAAAAATTGAAATATAACTTGAAAAATTATAAAAGTTAGTTTTTTGAGTTTTGTGTGATTAGAGGGTATTTTATATAATTAAAATAATATTTAAAATAAAAACTTGATTTTTAGCCTATTTTAAATATTTAAATAATTAAAGATCCATAAAAATCACAAAAATAATAAAACTCATGGAAATGTTCTAAATTGCTTCCTAAGAACTTATGAACAATTGAAATATTTTTCCTGATTTTCTAAATAAAGATACTGAATTTTAAAGCTTAAAATAATTTTTTAGAGGCTAAAAATGAGTTTTCACTAAAAATAATTCCAATAAATAAAATAAAATTCAAAAAAATATAAAATCTTCTTCTTTAAGTTTTCTAACCTTAGGAGGACTTTTTAAAAATATAAAACTTAATTTTCCACATTTAAAATATTTTATATTTAATAAATACCCAAAAAATTAAAATAACTCTTAAAATTCAATTAAACTTGAAAAAATCATGAAATTTGGTCCAAAGGCTTCTCTTGTCTACGTCTACCTCCAGTAAAAAAATTCAAGGAATTAGAATTTACCTTGGTCAAGTTAGGAATTTTCTTTGAAAAATCCTATTTTTCCATAAAAATAATTATATAAATTAAATTAACTTTTCAAAAATCACATTTTCTTCTCTGATGTCTTAATTTACCCATGAATGAGGTTGGAAAAAAATTCAAAGTCAATTGAATTAAATTTGATGTATTATGAAGTGTTAGAGCCTTAGAGGCAAAAATGTAATTTTGGAAATTTAGCCTTAATTAACATTTAGGCTTAATTTAAAGAGGGAAATGGGTAACCTCTGATCGTAATTTAGATGTTTGAAACACAAGGGGTTAATTGGTAGTAAGCAACCTTACTTTCTAAATTGAAAATATAAGTTAATAAATTTCTAAATTATTAAAATTTGGAAGTTTATTAAAATAAAATGAACCCACAACTTAGGGGTATGACTTTTGAAAGACAATAATTAATCAATCTAATATCCCTATTTTAAATTTTAAATAAAATTCAAATCATGATCTATGACCACCTGAAGCTTAACCTTTTCAAAACTAACTAAGACACTCACGTAGGTCTTAAGGGCTTAGTAGTGACTTAGGCTAAATCAAGTTTCATTTAAATGAGGCCTGGGTCTTAAGGGCTTAGTAGTGACTTAGGCTAAATCAAGTTTCATTTAAATGAGGATTAGAAAAGTCTTAAGGGCTTAGTAGTGACTTAGGCTAAATCAAGTTTCATTTAAATGAGGATTAGAAAAATAAACATCATTTAAAATTAAAATGCCTTTCAAACACCACAAGCCCAATTAGGACAAAAATTTGGTTTAGTGTTCCAATAACACTAACATGCCCCTTTAAGGGTCTTCACCCACATAATCTTCAAAATTAAATTACATATGATAATTACCTTACTCCTTAGGGATAATTAAGACATCAATGCTCACTGATCACTAAGGGTATTTACATGATGAATTATTAATAAACATAATAAGTTTAAAAGAACTCGGGATTTTTCACCAGGCAGCAAGAGAGTAGCACGAACTTGCTTCTTTTTCTAGATCTGTTGGATACCTCAGAGATATACTAACTTAATATATTTTGCTTGACAACATCATCCTTAATTAAACTCTTAAGGACCCAGCAAGGTATGACCTAGGGTTAGATAAGTTGTCAACATNTAAACTGACTTGATTTTTAATCTCCACTATTATTTAGGATTCAGAAAACTCATCATAAAAATTTCAAAGCATTTTAAGTTCATTTGATAAATTAAATTGATTTTTCAAGTTAGATAACATTTTTGGCATAAAATGAGATTTAAAAATCGAAATATAACTTAAAAAATTATAAAAGTTAGTTTTTTGAGTTCTGTGTGATTAGAGGGTATTTTATAAAATTAAAATAATATTTAAAATAAAAACTTAATTTTTAGCCTATTTTAAATATTTAAATAATTAAAGATCCATAAAAATCACAAAAATAATAAAACTCTTGGAAATGTTCTAAATTGCTTCCTAAAAACTTAGGAACAATTGAAATATTTTTCCTGATTTTCTAAATAAAGATTCTGAATTTTAAAGCTTAAAATAATTTTTCAAAGGCTAAAAATGAGTGTTCATTAAAAATAATTCCAATAAATAAAATAAAATTCAAAAAAATATAAAATCCTCTCCTTTAAGTTCTCTAACCTTAGGAGGACTTTTTAAAAATATAAAACTAAATTTTCCACATTTAAAATATTTAATATTTAATAAATGCCCAAAAAATTAAAATAACTCTTAAAATTCAAATAAAGTTGAAAAAATCATGAAATTTGGTCCAAAGGCTTCTCTTGTCTAGGTCTACCTCCAGTAAAAATTTCAAGGAATTAAAATTTACCTTGGTCAAGTTAGGAATTTTCTTGGAAAAATCCTATTTTTCCATAAAAATAATTATATAAATTAAATTAACTTTTCAAAAATCACATTTTCTTCTCTGATGTCTTAATTTACCCATGAATGAGGTAAGATAAAAATTCAAAGTCATTTGAATTAAATTTGATGAATTATGAAGTGTTAGAGCCTTATAGGCAAATATGTAATTTTGGAAATTTAGCCTTAATTAACATTTAGGCTTAATTTAAAGAGGGAAATGGGTAACCTCTGATCTTAATTTAGATGTTTGAAATAGAAGGGGTTAATTGGTAGTAACCAACCTTACTTTCTAAATTGAAAATATAAGTTAATAAATTTCTAAATTATTAAAATTTGGAAGTTTATTAAAATAAAATGAACCCAGAACTTAGGGGTATGACTTTTGAAAGACAATAATTAATCAATCTAATATCCCTATTTTGAATTTTAAATAAAATTCAAATCATGATCTATGACCACCTGAAGCTTAACCTTTTCAAAACTAACTAAGACACTCACCTAGGTCTTAAGGGCTTAGTAGTGACATTTTCAAAACTAACTAAGACACTCACCTAGGTCTTAAGGGCTTAGTAGTGACTTAGGCTAAATATGTTTCATTTAAATGAGGATTAGAAAAATAAACATCATTTAAAATTAAAACGCCTTTCAAACACTACAAGCCCATCTAGGACCAAAATTTGGTTTAGTGTTCCAATAACACTAACTTGCCCCTTTAAGGGTCTTCACCCACATAATCTTCAAAATTAAATTACATATGATAATTACCTTACTCCTTAGGGATATATAAGACATCAATGCTCGCTGATCACTAAGGGTATTTACAGGATGAATTATTAAGAAACATAATAAGTTTAAAAGAACTCGGGATTTTTCACCAGGCATCAAGAGAGTAGCACGAACTTGCTTCTTTCTCTAGATCTGTTGGATACCTCAGAGATATACTAAACTTAATATATTTTGCTTCACAACATCATCCTTAATTAAACTCTTAAGGACCCAGCAAGGTATGACCTAGGGTTAGATAAGTTGTCAAAATTTTACTTCCCTGCTTCATATAAAATGCCCTGACATGCATTTTGAGTTTCAGGTGGTAGAATGAGAAGACTAGCCAGGTACATTTTTACAGTTTTCAACGTTGTCTTTCTTGTACTTTCATACTGTACTTTTATACCTATAAATTTTCATGCTAAACAACAACGCCAACCTGCATGAAAACTAAAACTATCTTTGGATAGCCACAAAACCAAAACCAAAACAAAACCTAAAATCATTTAAGATAAAATTCACCACCACAATATTCAAAATATAAAGCAACTCAAAATTTAATCACAAACATCACAGAACTACAACTTCAACTAAATTAAGATGTCTCTATCGGATGATCGAGAATTTCTCAGAGGAGGTAACCTAAGGTTGCTAACGAGGCTTCCCATGGTCTAAATGAGATTATGGAACCATTAAGTTCAGTTTAGTAAGTTCATTTGCACTAAGTGAATCCAATAGAAAATAGTGGTGCCGGAATGAGGGAACCGTAGGATTCTAACTGGTGTTGCTCTAATCAACTTTAACATGCCCGCATAAAATTTAAAGAACTTCAACCATAGGGCCAACGGATTTAACATCATAACTTGACACACTAGAAAACTTAAACTCGTCACGGCAAGGAGCTTGGAGCTAGCATGGTGGGCAGCACGGCCATCTTCAACAGCAAAACCTATCCGTCGCAGCAAGGAGCTTGGAGCTAGCATGGTGACAAGGAGCTTGGAGCTAGCATGGTGGGCAGCACGACCATCTTCAACAGCAAAACCTGTCTTCGGTGAGGACTTGGAGCTAGCATGGTGGGGCAGACGGCCATCTTCAACAGCAAAACCTGTCTTCCTCAACTAAACCAATCTTCCTCCCTTGGATATAAACAACAAAGCCATAGGACTTTTAGATCGCTTGCTTATGCAACGTAAATCCTCACCTTATCTTTAGGCCTTCATACAACCCTGTTATACAATATAAGCCCTAACTCGTCTTAGGATTCCGAGGTTGTCGTTCATCACGACCTAAACCCTCACATCTTCCAAGCTATTTATGTGATCATTTCACACGAATGTAAGCCCTAACTAATAAAATTAGCAGGATGAAAAACCTAAATATTTCTCCTCAAAACTGAAGCCATACATTAAGATAGCTTGGGAAGTCACCGGAGTTCTCCTCTGGATCTATGACATCCCCTAGTTCTTCTTCCTTTGGACTCTACAGAATGTTCCAAATTTAAACCAATTCCCTTTTACACCTCTACGTCCGAACTCATTGAAAATTCATACCCTTTGACTCCTTGAAGATAATATTTCCTGATTTTTTTTTAGAGTCTTCTTAGGTGACTTTGGTCATTTAAGATTTAATTAACTATAGGGGCTTGCCCTTATAGGAAGCATGTCCGAATCAGCTTAATATTAACCCTATTTAACTCTTTACATTAAATAAGGGAACTTGTCGGTAAATACAAAGATTTCGTAGACCAAACTGATATCATATAATCATTAGTTTATTTGATTGAGCCTCATCCTCACGTTTTGTGTTTATCCTCTGGGATAAATACAAGATTTAAGGTACAATGCTCTTTCATTTAAACTATGAAAAATATGGGATCAATTTGATTTCATATTTTTCTAAAGCTAAATATATATATAAATATATGTAAATTAAAATGTCCTTCTGAAGCGGAAGACGAGATTTCGATTTAGGTGACCGACATCTTCTTACGGGCAACTCCCTCCAACCAAAAATAGCACCGACACAATTGAGAAAACTAAACAATCAAATACTCTTAGCAAACATAATAAGTCTGATGTTAAAACTATGGAAATCTAACTTAACTAAACACAAATAAGCCCTTATAAACCAGAATTCCAAACTTCAGAGTTGCTACACATATTCATCTACAGTACTATCATCTTCGTAACATCTCTCATTGATTGGCAATGCACAAATAAGTTATAGAAATGACTGTGAGGAAATTCATCAGTTGAGTCTTCTTCAATCCAAACATTTTTCTTACACATTTGCACTACAGCTTCTTCCATAAGTGCAGCGTGATCAAGTTGCTTTTTTAGGTCTCCAATCCAGATGGACAAACTAAACAAAAATACTGCTAATCAAATTATTAATCTTTTCATTTTCTAACTTCTTAATGTCCTTCAAAATAAGTCATATAGGTGATGAATTTTGAGATGATTAATCCATAAGAACATATCTATCACCCACTTCTCCATTTTCTAAGTAATCACAATTTAATACTGGGTTCATGTGCTTCGAAGGAAGAAGCACCTTTTTCTCAATTTTCATACGGAACTTGTGATTGGCTACAAAGCAAAAATATTGCGGATGGATGTTCAAGCCCATAATTAGATCCCTTCAGAACTAATCCAAAACTGGATTTTACTATTATAACACCCACATTAACATGTCTTCCAGTTTGAATACAGTAGTTCAATATTGGACTTGTCTTCATCACTTTACCAAATTTTCTAGGAGGGAGCAGTTTTGCCGAAAAAAAGATATGCCAAGGCTTCAATGCAAAGTTTAACAATGAAGAAGGAAAACTTACATTATTTTTATCTCTTATCTCCCACGTTCCATTTTCATCTGTCAAGAATCTAAAAACTTCATTCATATTGTCTTATGTAGGGGCAAGTTGGCATAATGAAAAATCAGAACATTCTCAATCAAAAAGAAATCATTAATTCTAGAAGGAGTAAAAGGTACCCACATATCTCGAACATAAACATCTCCTTGATTTATCCCATGAAGATTTGATTAAATTTCTTTCACAATAAGAATTACTACGGCCGCAGTTGTGTAGCATAGTACATCCCATCGCCTTTGTGTAATGATTTCATTAATAATAGTACTAGAAGTACTGTATCCTTGATTCATGAAACCTCTTTCTTGATCAACCTTTTCTAGATAAGGACCTTGTCATGAACCTCTGTGCATCAAAACTAATGAACTTTCTCCGGTTGAAAATTCTATGTTTGGAAGTTTCCTTGAAGTTGGAGGCCAAATGAACAAGAATAATGAATCCTCTCCCTCTTTACCAGTTTATTTTAACTCCAAATAGCAAGTTCTAAGAGTATATAGAGAAAATTTGACAAAGAACGGTAAATAGAAGGTTCCGAGACAGCTAGGTGCCAGATTCTTGCACGTAGGCACCGAGCTATCTAGAAAGTGGTGCTTAGGCATCAGATTTAGGCGCCTAGGCATCAGTGCTCCGTGAAATAGGTACTTAGGCGCTTAGGCACCAGTATACTTTGTTGCACTACTTCACCTAAGTTCCAAGAATACTCTCATACCTTCCATAAAATTGAATAATTAAAACATTTGCATGCATTTTTCTAACATGTATGTATCTAAAGCACATAGAATTTAATTGCAAGTGCTTATATTATATAAAAAAAATTAAAAATANCGCTTAGGCATCAGATTTAGGCGCCTAGGCATCAGTGCTCCGTGAAATAGGCACTTAGGCGCTTAGGAACCAGTGTACTTTTTTGCACTGCTTCACCTAAGGTCCAAGAATACTCTCATACCTTCCATAAAATTGAATAATTAAAACATTTGTATGCATTTTCTTAACATGTATGTATCTAAAGCACATAGAATTTAATTGCAAGTGCTTATATTATATAAAAAAAATTAAAAATAATTAAATAAATTACTATGGGTTGCCTCACACAAAGCGCTTGGTTTAACGTTGTCAGCCCGACGTTCTCAATTTTTGCTCTAGGAGACCCAACATTAAAATCTGTTTAAAAATTGGTGTGTGTACATCAAAATAAGGTTTTAACCTATGTCCATTAACTTTAAATATTTTTCTGGTTTTTGGATCTTCATTATGCACAGCTTCAGATGGGTAGACTTTTTTAACAATAAATAGGCCAAACTACAAGTACTTCAGTTTTTTGGGAAATAATTTCAATGTTATGTTACACAACAAAACATCTTGTACAGGTTTAAATTCCTTTCTTATTATCTTTCAATCATGCCAATTTTTCATTTTTCTTCATAAATCGTAGCATTTTCATAAGATTTATTTATGATCTATTTGAGCTCATTCAGTTTCAATATTCTTTTCTCATCTGCATTTTTTAAATTAAAATTAAATTATTTAATATCCCAATAAGCCTTATGCTCCAATTCTACTCGTAAGTGGCAAGTCTTTCCAAAAATAAGTCCATATGGAGACATTCCTATAGGAGTTTTGTAAGCTGTTCTGTAAGCCCATAATGCAGTATCTAAATATTCTAGTTAACCAATCTATAAGGCTCTTGTTTTAACGTTGTCAGTTCAACATTCTCAGTTGTTACTCTGGGTGACCCAACATTAAAAACTCATTATAACTTTGTCTGTGTCCATCAAAATAAGGTTTTAAGCCATGTCCATTAACATTAAATATTTTTTTGGTTTTTGGATCTTCAATATTCGCAACACCATGTGGGTAGACTTTTTTAACAGTAAATGGCCCAAACCACCTAGACCTAATTTTTCTAGAAAACTATTTTAATCTCGTGTTATACAAAAAAAAATCTTGTCCAGGTTCAAATTCCTTTCTTATTATCTTATGAGCATGTCAATCTTTCAATTTTTGCTTTTAAATTTTAACATTTTCATAAGAATCATTTCTAATTTCTTCTATTCACAATGATTTTTCAACCAAATCTTCAACCAATTTTTCAATTCTTTTATTCATGAAATGAAATCCCCCATTTGTAATTACTCTAGGAATTTCATATCCTTTTAAAATATTTTTCATTAAAAAAATTAATAAACTTTGAGCATCACATCGAGGTAAAGCAACTGTTTTGATCCATTTAAAAACATAGTATACTACAATTTATATATATATAAATTTCTGAAAGTGGGTACAAATGGTTCCATAAAATCCAATCCCCAAAGATAAAAAATTTCAACTTCTAATTTAGGTGCATTTCATACCTACTTGAAATATTTCCTACTCGCTGATCTCAATCACATGCTTATATATATATATATATATTAACATTCTTAGATAGACTAAGAAAATAAAATCTAAATTTTGAAATTATATATGTTGATCTATCAATTCCAAAATGTCCCCCAAATTCAGAATCATGATATTTTTTAATAATTTTTTTAGTTTCATCATATGGTACACGTCTTTGAATTACCTGATCTTTACATTGCTTATATAATGATGGGTCATCCTAAAAGTAAAATTTTGCACCGTAAATAAACTTTTACTATTATTGAATTGTCAATCCATAAGATACAAGATCACCAACAATATAGTTCACTCTGTCTGCATACCATTCTACATGCCATTTTCTAATAGTGTATGGATGCTCATCAGAAAAATTTTTATTAATTTCAGTTTCATAATTAAATGATTTTTCTTGTCACATCCTAGATAAATGATTCTCTATAAGATTTTTAGACCCCTTCCTATCTTCTACCAATAAATCAAATTCTAGCATCAGAAGCATCCATCAAGTTAATCTTGGTTTCTCGTCCTTCTTTCGCATCTAATATCTTATAGCAGAGTGATCAGTATGCACTATACATTTTACTCCAATGAGATAAGATCTGAACCGATCAAAAGCATAAAATAATGCCAATTAATTTAAGCTTTATTCAAAGTTCTACTTGTGTAATATTTAATTTTAAAAGTTTTATCATATCTTTGTCCTAATACAGTCCCAATTACATAATCACTAGCATCACACATTAGCTCAAATAGTTTCTCCCAATCAGGTGAAACTATCATAGGAGTAGTAGTTCATTTTTCTTTTAATAATTCAAAGACATTAATGTAGTCTTGGTTAAAATGAAATTTTATATCTTTTTCTAATAATTGACATTGAGGCTTAGTAATTTTTGAAAAATCTTACCTGTAGAAACCAACATGTCCTAAAAAACTTCTAACCCCTCTCACTATAGTAGGAGAAAGTAGTTTAGCTATAACTTGAATTTTTTTTAGATCTACTTCTATACCATTTTTAGAAATTTTACATCTAGAAAACTTCTAACCCTTGCTGCAGCTATAAATTTGCATTTCTGCCAATTTAATACTAAATTTTTCTTTTCACATCATTCTAATTTTTTTTCTAAATGATTTAAACATAATTCAAATGAAGTTCTTAACACAGAAAACTCATCGATACAAACTTCTATTCCTTTTTTAATTAATTCACAAAATATAGACACCATACATCTTTGAAATTTTGTAGGTGTATTACATAAACCAAAGGGCATTCCTCAAAAAGCAAAAGTACCATAAATACTAATAAATGTTGTATTTTCTTGATTCTCAGGAGCAGTAGAAATTTGATGATAATCCGTATATCATTCTAAAAAGCAATAATATTTATGCCTAGCTAGTTTATCCAACCTTTGGTACAGAAAATGTAAAGGAAAGTGATCTTTTCTAGTGGAAGAGTTTAGTTTTATATAGTCAATACAGATTCACCAACTAGTGACTTGTCATGTTTCTTTTAATTATTTTTTCACATTGACAACAACAGTTACACCCCCTTTCTTTGAAACGCAGTGAATTGAACTTACCCAAGGACTGTCCCATATAGGATAAATAGATCTGGAACCTAATAATTTTAAAATTTCTTTATTAAGCCATTCTTTCATTACATGGTTTAATCTCCTTTGAGGACTAGCTTTTGATTCATGATGTTCTTCTAATAAATATCTATGCAAACAAATTGAAGGACTGATTTCTTTGATATCTACTAATGTCCTTCCAAAGGATTTTTTATATTTTCATAAAATCTCTAATAATTTCTATTTTCATAATTTAATTAACTCTGAGGATACTATAATAGGTAATGTAGATAAATCTCCTAAAAAAACATAATTTATTTCTTTGATATCAACTATTGTCCTTCCAAAGGCTTTTTTATATTTTCATAAAATCTCTAATAATTTCTATTTTCATAATTCAATTAACTCTGAGGATACTATAATAGGTAATGTATATAAATTTCCTAAAAAACATATTTTAAACGTTCAGGGAGTACTCTCATATCGAGTTTAGGAGGTGTTTCAATTGAAGGAATAAGATTTTTATTATTTTTCATAGTGCCTGGCAATTGAAATCTTTCCTGAGCATATTCTATATCTTCATTACATATTTTGATGAACTTGTTTTATCCTCATATTACTATTTCAAATCTTCTTGTTATATTTTCTCTTCAAAATTTTTCATAAAACGATCGTTACTCAAATAATGACAAATTTCCATCTTGAAGCATTCATCATGTTTTCCTTTTATTGGGTATTTCATGGATTTTGATATATTAAATGTAGCTTCTTGATCATTGACTTTCATGATTAACTCATATTTTTAAACATTTATCATAACTCTTCCAGTTGCAAGAAAAGGTTTCCTTGAAATGATTGAAATTTCTTTGTCTTCCTTCATATCTAACACATTGAAGTCTACTAGAAAGATAAATTTATCAAGCTTTACCAAAACATCTCTTACAACACCTTTACGATAGGTGATCGATTGACCAACTAACTGCAGGGTTACTGTAGTAGGAAAATCTCTCTGAATCTAAACCTTCTAAAAATAGATAGAGGCATGAGATTAATACGACTCGCAAATCGCATAAAGCCTTTCCGAAAAATCTTTTGCCTATAGCACAAGGAATTGTAAAAGTACTACAAACTTTAAGTTTCTTAGGAAGCTTTTTCTGAATTATATTGCTACTCACTTCACTAAGTGCAACTGTCTCCTTATTTGTAAAATTTTTTTTTTCTATTGAGTATATCCTTCATAAACTTTACATAACTCAACATTTGTATAAAGGTTTCCACAAATGAAATGCTGATGGTTAGTTTCTTAAATATTTTAAAAAATTTTGAGAATTGTTTAACCAATTTTTTATGTCTCAACCTTTAAGAAAATGGAGGTTGTGATTTTTCTACCATTAATTTCATTGGTTTAATAGGTTATTCTGAATCATGATGAATATCTCCCTCAAATTTTTCAATTTTCACCCTTTCTTTCTCAACTTCAATCTCTTTTTGAACTTTTTTTTCCACTTCTTAGTTGTATAGCTTTAATTTGCTCTTTATTCTGGCCTATAGGATTAANCATTTTACTTCCCTGTTTCATATAAAATGCCCTGACATGCATTTTGAGTTTCAGGTGGTGGAAGCCAGGTACGTTTTTACAGTTTTCAACGTCCTCTTTCTTGTACTTTCATACTGTACTTTTATACCTATAAATTTGCATGATAAAAAACAACGCCACCCTGCATGAAAACTAAAACTATCAGGATAGCCACAAAACCAAAACCAAAACAAAACATAAAATCAATTAAGATAAAATTCACCACCACAATATTCAAAATATAAAGCAACTCAAAATTTAATCACAAACATCACACAAAACTACAACTTCAACTAAATTAAATATAAAACAGCTCAAAATTTAATCACAAACATCACACAAAACTACAATTGCAACTAAATTAAGACGTCTCTATCTGATGATCGAGAATCCCTCAGAGGAGGTAACCTACGGTTGCTAACGAGGCTTCCCACAGTCTTGATGATCGGGAATCCCTCGGAGGAGGTAACCTACGGTTGCTAACGAGGCTTCCAATGGTTTAAATGAAATCAAAATTTAATCACAAACATCACATAAAACTACAACTTCAACTAAATTAAGATGTCTCTATCGGAAATCTTCTCAGAGGAGGTAATCTAAGGTTGCTAACGAGGCTTCCCATGGTATAAATGAGATTATGGAACCATTAAGTTGGGTTTAGTAAGTTCATTTGGACTAAGTGAATCCAATAGAAAATAGTGGTGCCGGAACGAGGGAACCGTAGGATCCTAACCGGTGTCGCTCTATTCAACTTTAACATGCCCACATAAAATTTAAAGAAATTCAACCATAGGGCCAACAGACTTAACATCATAACTTGACACACTAGAAAACTTAAACTCGTCGCGGCAAGGAGCTTGGAGCTAGCATGGTGGGCAGCACGGCCATCTTCAACAGCAAAACCGTTGCGGCAAGGAGCTTGGAGCTAGCATGGTGGGCAGCACGACCATCTTCAACAGCAAAACCTGTCGTCGCAGCAAGGAGCTTGGAGCTAGCATGGTGACAAGGAGCTTGGAGCTAGCATGGTGGGCAGCACGACCATCTTCAACAGCAAAACCTGTCTTCGGTGAGGACTTGGAGCTAGCATGGTGGGGCAGACGGCCATCTTCAACAGCAAAACCTGTCTTCCTCAACTAAACCAATCTTCCTTCCTTGGATTTAAACAACAAAGCCATAGGACTTTGAGATTGCTTGCTTATGCAACGCAAAACCTCACCTTATCTTTAGGCCTTCGTACAACCCTGCTATACAATATAAGTCCTAACTCGTCTTAGGATTCCGAGGTTGTCGTTCATCACGACCTAAACCCTCACATCTTCCAAGCTATTTATGTGATCATTTCACACGAATGTAAGCCCTAACTAATAAAATTAGCAGGATGAAAAACCTAAATATTTCTCCTTAAAATTGAAGCCAAACATTAAGATAGCTTGGGAAGTCACTGGGGTTCTCCTCTGGATCTATGACATCCCCTAGTTCTTCCTCCTTTGGACTCTACAAAATGTTCCAAATTTGAACCAATCCCCTTTCACACCTCTACGTCCGAACTCATTGAAAAGTCCTACCCTTTGACTCCTTGATGATAATATTTCCTGATTTTTTTTAGAGTCTTCTTAGGTGACTTTGGTCATTTAAGATTTAATTAACTATAGGGGCTTGCCCTTATAGGAAGCATGTCCGAATCATCTTAATATAAACCCTATTTAACTCTTTACATTAAATAAGGGAACTTGTCGGTAAGTACAAAGATTTCGTAGACCAAACGGATGTCATATATTCATTAGTTTATTTGATTGAGCCTCATCCTCACGTTTTGTGTTTATCCTTTGGGATAGATACAAGATTTAAGGTAAAGTGCTCTTTCATTTAAACTATGAAAAATATGGGGTCAATTTGATTTCATATTTTCTAAAGCTAAATATATATATATATATATATATATATATATATATATATATATATATATATATATATATATATATATANTGACCGACAGCTTCTTACGGGCAACTCCCTCCAACCAAAAATAGCACCGACATAATTGAGAAAACTAAACAATCAAATACTCTTAGCAAGCATAATAAGTCTGATGTTAAAACTATGGAAATCTAACTTAACTAAACACAAATAAGCTCTTATAAACCAGAATTCCAAACTTAAGAGTTGCTACACATATTCATCTTCAGTACTATCATCTTCGTAACATCTCTCATTGATTGGCAGTGCACAAAAAAGTTATAGAAATGACGGTGAGGAAATTCATCAGTTGAGTCTTCTTCAATCCAAACATTTTTCTTACACATTCGCACTATAGCTTCTTCCATAAGTGCAGCGTGATCAAATTGATTTTTTAGGTCTCCAATCTAGATGGACAAACTAAACAGAAATACTGCTAATCAAATTATTAATCTTTTCATTTTCTAACTTCTTAATGTCCTTCAAAATAAGTCATATAGGTGATGAATTTTGAGATGATTAATCCATAAGAACATATCTATCACCCACTTCTCCATTTTCTAAGTAATCACAATTTAATATTGGGTTCATGTGCTTTTAAGGAAGAAGCACCTTTTCTCAATTTTCATACGGAACTTGTGATTGGCTACAAAGAAAAAATATTGCAGATGGATGTTCAAGCCCAAGATTAGATCCCTTCAGAACTAATCCAAAACTAGATTTGACTATTATAACACCCACATCAACATGTCTTCCAGTTTGAATACAGTAGTTCAATATTGGACTTGTCTTCATCACTTTACCAAATTTTCTAGTAGGGAGAAATTTTGCCAAAAAAAAGATATGCCAAGGCTTCAATGCAAAGTTTAACAATGAAGAAGGAAAACTTACATTATTTTTATCTCTTATCTCCCACGTTCCATTTTCATCTGTCAAGAATCTAAAAACTTCATTCATATTGTCTTATGTAGGGGCAAGTTGGCATAATGACAAATCAAAACATTCTCAATCAAGAAGAAATCATTAATTCTAGGAGTAAAAGGTACCCACATATCTCAAACATAAACATCTCCTTATTTATCCCATGAAGATTTGATTAAATTTCTTTCACAATAAGAATTACTACTGCCGCAGCTGTGTAGCATAGTACATCCCATCGCCTTTGTGTAATGATTTCATTAATAATAGTACTAGGAGTACTGTATCCTTGATTCATGAAACCTCTTTCTTGATCAGCCTTTTCTAGATAAGGACCTTGTCATGAACCTCTGTGCATCGAAACTAATGAACTTTCTTCGGTTGAAAATTCTATGTTTGGAAGTTTCATTGAAGTTGGAGGCCAAATGAACAAGAATAATGAATCCTCTCCCTCTTTACCAGTTTATTTTAACTCCAAATAGCAAGTTTTAAGAGTATATAGAGAAAATTTAACAAAGAACCGTAAATAGAAGGTTCCGAGACAGCTAGGTGCCAGATTCTTGCACGTAGGCACCGAGCTATCTAGAAAGTGGCGCTTAGGCATCAGATTTAGGCGCCTAGGCATCAGTGCTCCGTGAAATAGGCACTTAGGCGCTTAGGAACCAGTGTACTTTTTTGCACTGCTTCACCTAAGGTCCAAGAATACTCTCATACCTTCCATAAAATTGAATAATTAAAACATTTGTATGCATTTTCTTAACATGTATGTATCTAAAGCACATAGAATTTAATTGCAAGTGCTTATATTATATAAAAAAAATTAAAAATAATTAAATAAATTACTATGGGTTGCCTCACACAAAGCGCTTGGTTTAACGTTGTTAGCTCGACGTTCTCAATTTTTGCTCTAGGAGACCCAACATTAAAATCTGTTTAAAAATTGGTCTGTGTACATCAAAATAAGGTTTTAACCTATGTCCATTAAATTTAAATATTTTTTTGGTTTTTGGATCTTCATTATACACAGCTCCAGATGGGTAGACTTTTTTAACAATAAATAGGCCAAACTACATGGACTTCAGTTTTTTGGGAAATAATTTCAATCTTATGTTACACAACAAAACATCTTGTACAGGTTTAAATTCTTTTCTTATTATCTTTTGATCATGCCAATTTTTCATTTTTCTTCATAAATCGTAGCATTTTCATAAGATTTATTTATGATCTATTTGAGCTCATTCAGTTTCAGTATTCTTTTCTCATCTGCATTTTTTAAATTAAAATTAAATTCTTTAATAGCCCAATAAGCCTTTTGCTCCAATTCTACTGGTAAGTGGCAAGTCTTTCAAAAAATAAGTCTATATGGAGACATTCCTATAGGAGTTTTGTAAGTTGTTCTGTAAGCCCATAATGCAGTATCTAAATATTCTAGTTAACCAATCCATAAGGCTCTTGTTTTAACGTTGTCAGTTCAACATTCTCATTTGTTACCCTGGGTGACCCAACATTAAAAACTCATTATAACTTTGTCTGTGTCCATCAAAATAAGGTTTTAAGCCATGTCCATTAACATTAAATATTTTTTTGGTTTTTGGATCTTCAATATTCGCAACACCATGTGGGTAGACTTTTTTAACAGTAAATGGCCCAAACCACCTAGACCTAATTTTTCTAGAAAACTATATTAATCTTGTGTTATACAAAAAAAAATCTTGTCCAGGTTCAAATTCCTTTCTTATTATCTTCTGAGCATGTCAATTTTTCAATTTTTGCTTTTAAATTTTAACATTTTCATAAGAATCATTTCTCATTTCTTCTATTCACAATGATTTTTCAACCAAATCTTCAACCAATTTTTCAATTCTTTTATTCATGAAATGAGATCCCCCATTTGTAATTACTCTAGGAATTCCATATCCTTTTAAAATATTTTTCATTAAAAAATTTAATAAACTTTGAGCATCACATCGAGGTAAAGCAACTACTTTGATCCATTTAGAAACATAGTATACTACAATTAATATATATATATATATATATTTCTGAAAGTGGGTACAAATGGTTCCATAAAATTTAATCCCCAAACATAAAAAAATTCAACTTCTAATTTAGGTGCATTTCATTCGTATTTGAAATATTTCCTACTCGCTGATCTCAATCACATGCTTAACATTCTTAGATAGACTAAGCAAATAAAATCTAAATTTTGAAATTATATATGTTGATCTATCAATTCCAAAATGTCCCCCAAATTCAGAATCATGATATTTTTTAATAATTTTTTTAGTTTCATCATATGGTACACGTCTTTGAATTACCTGATCTTTACATTGCTTATATAATGATGGGTCATCCTAAAAGTAAAATTTTGCACCGTAAATAAATTTTTACTATTATTGAATTGTCAATCCATACGATAAAAGATCACTAACAATATGGTTCACTCTGTCTGCATACCATTCTACATGCCATTTTCTAATAGTGTATGGATGCTCATCAAAAAATTTTTTATTAATTTCACTTTCATAATTAAATGATTTTTCTTGTCACAGCCTAGAAAAATTATTCTCTATAAGATTATTAGACCCCTTCCTATCTTCTACCAATAAATCAAATTCTTACATCAGAAGCATCCATCTAGTTAATCTTGGTTTCTCGTCCTTCTTTTGCATCTAATATCTTATAGCAGAGTGATCAGTATGCACTATACATTTTACTCCAATGAGATATGATCTGAACTGATCAAAAGCATAAAATAATGCCATTTAATTTAAGCTTCATTCAAAGTTCTACTTGTGTAATATTTAATTTTAAAAGTTTTATCATATCTTGGTCCTAATACAGTCCCAATTGCACAATCACTAACATCACACATTAGCTCAAATAGTTTCTCCCAATTAGGTGAAACATTATTGGAGTAGTAATTCATTTTTCTTTTAATAATTCAAAGACATTAATGTAGTTTTGGTTAAAATGAAATTTTGTATCTTTTTCTAATAATTGACATTGAGACTTAGTAATCTTTGAAAAATCTTGCCTGTAGAAACCAACATGTCCTAAAAAACTTCTAACCCCTCTCACTATAGTAGGAGAACGTAGTTAAGCTACAACTTGAATTTTTGTCAGATCTACTTCTATACCATTTTTAGAAATTTTACATCTAGAAAACTTCTAACCCTTGCTGCAGCTATAAATTTGCATTTCTGCCAATTTAATACTAAATTTGTCTTTTCACATCATTCTAATTTTTTTTCTAAATGATTTAAACATAATTCAAATGAAGTTCTGAACACAGAAAACTCATCGATACAAACTTCTATTCTTTTTTTAATTAATTCACAGAATATAGACACCATACATCTTTGAAACTTTGTAGGTGTATTACAAAAACCAAAGGGCATTCCTCAAAATGCAAAACTACCATAAACACTAATAAATATTGTATTTTCTTGATTCTCAGGAGTAGTAGAAATTTGATGACAACCAGTATATCAATCTAAAAAGCAATAATATTTATGCCTAGCTAGTTTATCCAACCTTTGGTACAGAAAATGTAAAGGAAAGTGATCTTTTCTACTGGAAGAATTTAGTTTTCTATAGTCAATACAGATTCACCAACCAATGACTTGTCATGTTTCTTCTAATTCTTTTTTCACATTGACAACAACAGTTACACCCCCTTTCTTTGAAACGCAGTGAATTGGACTTACCAAAGCACTGTCCCATATAGGATAAATAGATCTGGAACCTAATAATTTTAAAATTTCTTTATTAAGTCATTCTTTTATTACATGGTTTAATCTCCTTTGAGGACTAGCTTTTGATTCATGATGTTCTTCTAATAAATATCTATGCAAACAAATTGAATGACTGATTTCTTTGATATCTACTAATGTACTTCGAAAGGCTTTTTTATATTTTCATAAAATCTCTAATAATTTCTATTTTCATAATTCAATTAACTCTGAGGATACTATAATAGGTAATGTAGATAAATCTCCTAAAAAACATATTTTATTTATTTGATATCAACTAATGTCCTTCCAAAGGCTTTTTTATATTTTCATAAAATCTCTAATAATTTCTATTTTCATAATTCAATTAACTCTGAGGATACTATAATAGGTAATCTAGATAAATCTCCTAAAAAACATATTTTAAATGTTCAGGGAGTACTCTCATATCGATTTTAGGAGGTGTTTCAATTGAAGGAATAAGATTTTTATTATTTTTCATAGTGCCTGACAATTGAAATCTTTCCTGAGCATATTCTATATCTTCATTACATATTTTGATGAACTTATTTTATCCTCATATTACTATTTCAAATCTTCTTGTTATATTTTCTCTTCAAAATTTTTCATAAAATGATCGTTACTCAAATAATCACAAATTTCCATCTTGAAGCATTCATCATCTTTTCCTTTTACTGGGTATTTCATGGATTTTGAGATATTAAATGTAGTTTCTTGATCATTGACTTTCATGATTAACTCATATTTTTAAACATTTATCATAACTCTTCCAGTTCCAAGAAAAGGTTTCCTTGAAATGATTATAATTTCTTTGTCTTCCTTCATATCTAACACAATGAAGTCCACTAGAAAGATAAATTTATCAAGCTTTACCAATACATCTCTTACAAGACCTTTACGATAGGTGATCGATTGACCAGCTAACTGAAGGGTTACTGTAGTAGGAAAAATCTCTCTGAATCCGAACCTTTTGAAAATAGATAGAGGAATAAGATTAATACGGCTCCCAAATCGCATAAAGCCTTTCCGAAAAATCTTTTCCCTATAGCACAAGGAATTGTAAAACTACCGCGAACTTTAAGTTTCTTAGGAAGCTTTTTCTGAATTATATTGCTACACACTTCACTAAGTGCAACTGTCTCCTTATTTCTAAAATTCTTTTTTCTATTGAGTATATCCTTCATAAACTTTACATAACTCAGCATTTGTATCAAGGCTTCAACAAATGAAATGCTGATGGTTAGTTTCTTAAATATTTTCAAAAATTTTGAGAATTGTTTATCCAGTTTTTTATGTCTCAACCTTTAAGAAAATGGAGGTTGTGATTTTTCTACCATAATTTTCATTGGTTTAATAGGTTATTCTGAATCATGATGATTATCTCCCTCAAATTTTTCAATTTTCACCCTTTCTTTCTCAACTTCAATCTATTTTTGAACTTTTTTTTCCACTTCTTAGTTGTATAGCTTTAATTTGCTCTTTATTCTGGCCTATAGGATTAATCTCAACATTATTAGGAAAAGTTCCTTGAGGCCTACTGCTAAGTGCAGTAGCAATATGTTCCAATTGGTTCTCAATATTTCTAATTGTTGCTCCCTGACTTTGTAAATGATTACCCATTTGTAATACCAACTCTTCCATAGACAATTTCTTCTCCTTAAATTGTGAATTGCTTTTAAAACTGGAAGGATAAAAAAGTCTATAGTTAGTATTTCTTTGATTGTTTACATTTCCGAAAGAGTTCGCTTGATTATTCCCCCATCGTAGATTTACACCATTAGAGTTATTATTATTCTAACTTAATTAAGAGGATTTTTCCAACCAGGATTGTAATAATTAGAATAGGGATTATTAGGTTGATTATTTATTTCATTCAAAGTTTAAAATAATGATTGAGAATCTATAATTTGTCCGAATGAGTTTTCCTCAACCACTAGTGGTGTTTGATATACATTCATTCTAAATTTATCCAACTTTTTTGATATTGAATGATTTGACGAATAGAAATTGTATCAGAGTCATGAATACTGACTACTCTTTTTGAATTTACCCTTTAAGAGGGTCATTGAAAATTGTTAGTAGTCATCTATTCAATTAATGAATNTTATAGTTAGTATTTCTTTGATTGTTTACATTTCCGAAAGAGTTCACTTGATTGTTCCCCCATTGTAGATTTACACCATTAGAGTTATTATTATTCCAACTTAAATTAAGAGGATTTTTCCAACCAGGATTGTAATAATTAGAATAGGGATTATTAGGTTGATTATTTATTTCATTCAAAGTTTAAAATAATGATTGAGAATCTATAATTTGTCCGAATGAGTTTTCCTCAACCACTAGTGGTGTTTGATATACATTCATTCTAAATTTATCCAACTTTTTTGATATTGAATGATTTGAGAAGCAAAAATAGAAATTTTCTCAGAGTCATGAATACTGGCTACTCTTTTTGAATTTACCCTTTAAGAGGGTCATTGAAAATTGTTAGTAGTCATCTATTCAATTAACGAATNTGAATATGTTTCATCGAATGGTTTTGAAATTAATGATCCAACAACAACAACATCAATAATAGATCTAAGAGATCACACTAATCCATTATAAAATTTTTAAATTATTAACTAATNCGAATATGTTTCATCGAATGGTTTTAAAATTAATGATCCAGCAACAACAACATCAATAATAGATCTAAGAGATCACACTAATCCATTATAAAATTTTTAAATTATTAACTAATCCGATAAAGCATGTTGTGGACACTTCCTAAGAAGATCTTTAAATCGTTCCCAAGCTTCATATATTGATTACCCTTCAAACTTACCAAAAGATGTAATATTGTTTTTAAGTTAGTAGTTTTCTATCGTGGGAAATATTTAGATAAAAATTTCTTAGATAATTCTACCAAAGTTTTGATTGATCTATGTGTTAAACAGTTTAACTACATCTTAGCTTTATCCTTTAATGGAAAAGGAAAAAGCCTAAGTTTGACGCCGTCATTCATCACTCTGTCATATTTAAATCTAGCACATAAATCTAGAAAACTAGAAAGATGTAAATTCAAATTGTCATATGGTGTTCCCCCAGATTGATTATTTTGTACCATTTGGATAATAACAGGTTTAAGCTCAAATGAGTTAGCAACAACAATAAGAATTTGATAGTCAAGTGAATTTCATCTACTATAGGATTAGCATAGTCTATTAATGGTATCTCTTGATGTTCATTTTTGATACATTGATTATTTAAATTGTTTGTCATTTTGTTAAGTTCTGTTTTTTTTTTAATTTTTCTTATAGTTCATTCTAATTCTGAATCATAAGGTACTAATTCTTTGGATCATAATCTTCCCTTACATAAATAAAAGTAAAAATTATAAAAACAAGCTCTCACACAAGAACAAAGAATTATTATTATTATTATTCTTACTTTTATTATGTATAATTTTTTGTTTTTAAATTAAGATTTATAGTTCAAACAAAGTCTTTTAAGCAATTTATTGTAGACTCCCCAGCAACAGTGCAAAAAACTTGGTTCGAGATATTTTTGGGCATTATAACTACTTGTCAACACCACATCAAATAAGACAGCTATACTAAAAAAATATGCAGATTAATCAAAATAACATTTACTTCATAATAATAAGTTTTCTCTTTTAAAATATTTAAAATTTCAACTCCTAGTGAATTAAGGTGTACATTCAATTTCAAATCATCAGTAGGTTGCAAATGCAAGTATACGTATCACTTAAGTAATAAAGGACTCTAATGGAGTCTTAAGTATTGATCCCACTGGGAGGTAAGATTTTGTTAGAAATGTTACACAAAATCACAATATTCAAACTATAGAAAACTTAAGTAAGAAAAAAGGTTGAAATTTGTATAATGCCTCTAAAGAAACTACGTTTACTATGATAACCTCAAAACTTTAAAACTAAATTTACTAAATACTACATTAGATTTTGTGGCAAAAATTTTAAATTTAAGAAAGTGTACTTATCCTTGCATTGAGATTAAAGTAAGTGAATTATCAAATTGAAGAAAATTTTATTGTGTCAAATCTGAGCAATTATATTCTTTATCTTTTTTACAAGCGAAAAAAGAACATTGGCTAATTTAGTTTTTAGTTCTTAAATCTGTGATTCGATTGGGAAGATACTAGCTCTCACTCCAGAGTTCCCATGTTCCCCTCATTTGAGGGATAACATCTCACTTTAGTTTCCAAACTCTTGGACCAAATTGGGGATTTTAGTCTGTCACCCTAAAATCTCCAATTCTACGCCCATCAATGATTTTTTCTTATTTATTTGCACTCAACCTCATAGACTACATTATCTTCCATGAAATCAAATGTGAATCTTACTTTATTGTAGAAAGCATAGCCCTCTCGGATCATATGTTTCACAACAAATATTAATAATTCAATTGGCCAGATTGAAAAGTAAATAAAGTTCAAAGTTTGAATCATCACAATTATGAAATTAAAATACTGCACAATAATCTTGATTCTTTTCATGACCATTTCATTTTATAGGGAGAAGGACAAAGAAATCTACTCAGAATTCAAGAGGAAGATACAACAAAACATGGATTTTATACATAAAAATAAGTTTACAAAATAAGAAAGAAAAGTAAATCAATTTAACTTGATGTATTCCCCAAGCAAATCCCTTGAAGTTCCTTTGAATCTCTTTCTCTTTTTGCAATAACACTAAAATCTATCTTAGAAATGTGAGGAAGAAGAAATCTCTCACTTTCTCTCTACTCTTACAACACTTAGAGGCACTTACCACACTCTCACACACTTTTGATGCTCACGCCCCCTCCCCCCCTCATTTTGACATAAAAACACTCTTTTATAATGTAGATATGAATTTCCCAAGAGTCTCCATATGCACCTCTTCAAAATCCATCCCATATCAATGCATTTATGAAAATAACCATCTCTGACACCTAAACGCTAAAATTTGGCACCTAGGCACCATCTTCTCTGTATTATGACGCATAGGCACCAGTTCAATTTTTTGAAAATGTCACATTTTTAACTCCAAATTTCATCTTTTTTTGCAACCTTTAAGCTCCAAATTTTTAGACTTAGTATACATGCAATAAAACATGAAAATACCTTTCTTTAAAGTACAACATCACCAATTATAAGCTTTAAATATATATGCAAAATTGAATATTTTTTTGGTGTATCAAGCAGCCATACGTTGCCACATCCAAAATATCTTCTCAAACCTGGTTACACTTTTAATGTTTATCCTTAATCATTATCTTAAGTTCAAAAGGGTTAATCCAGGTTGGCTTAGTTCAACTAAATTTGAACTAAACCTACTTGAATTATAACTAACTTGGGAAAATATTGAGTTCATCATTTATAATATAATATAAACATAGAATCAACTTAGGTCAAACTTAGCTGATTCAAATTAATCATCCTAGATTGACTAAAATTTAAGTAAAATCAGCTTGTTTAACATCTAAAATAATTTATACTTAAATTTCTACTCAAGCTTAAGTTGGACTAAACTTCAATAGNGTTGAACTAAACCTACTTGAATTATAACTAACTTGGGAAAACATTGAGTTCATCATTTATAATATAATATAAACATAGAATCAACTTAGGTTAAACTTAGCTGATTCAAATTAATCATCCTAGATTGACTCAAATTTAAGTAAAATTAGCTTGTTTAACATCTAAAATAATTTATACTTAAATTTCTACTCAAGCTTAAGTTGGACTAAACTTCAATAGATCCTTAATTAAACCTACAACAAAGTTCAAGGTTTAGTCTCAAATTGGGCTGATTTAATTTAACTTCATTTAAATCAATTTGATCATAAGATTGGGCTAGTTTGGATTAACCAGGGATAGACCAAATTAGCATGGGATTTAGTTGAACTGGGTGAAAACTAGCTAGGTCGGGTTAACCTGACAATTTAGGTGAATTGGGAAAACCCACGTTAGGTTAGTTTAACCTAATTTTTAGTTCAATTTGGTTAACCTGAATTAGGTTAGGTTGACCCAATGTTTCAAGTTAATTGGGATAGCCAAAGTTAAGTCTGGTTGACTCAGCAATTTAGTTGAATTGGGTTAACCCAAGTTAGGTTAGGATGACCCGATGTTTCAGTTAAATTGGGTTAAAAAAATTTAATTTAGGTTGACATGGTGTTTTTGTTGAGTTGGGTTAACCAGAGTTAGGTTGGGTTGACACAGTGATTCAGTTGAATTGGGTTATCCCAAGTTAGGTGTGGTTGAGATAGTGTTTTAGTTGAACAAGGTCTATGTGATACTTGAGTTAGGTCTAGGTTAGACCTAACGGGGATCATTTTGAACTAAGTCTAACTTTCATTAGACTTATAGTTTAGGTTCAATGTAGATTGAACCTACAAAAGGTTGACTAATTCTAATGTAAGTTAGCTTAAGGTTTAGGTTCAATGTAAGTTGAAACTAAATGGGTTAACTAACTCTAATGTAAGTTAGACCTAAGGATTAGTTTATAAGTGGGTTGAACTTAGAAAGTTTTGTTAAGTCTAAACTAAATTAGACATAAAAATTAGGTTTAATGTTGGTTAAACCTAAAAGACTGATTAGGTTCAATTTTGGTAGGGTCTGTGGTTTGGTACAATTTGGGTTGAACTTAAGGTTTAGGTTCCATTTGGTTTGAACCTAAGGCTTTAGGGTGGTTAGGTTCAGCTTGGTTTGAACAAAAAATTTTGGGTTAATTCTAATCTTGGGTTGGACATAGGGATTTAAGGTTAAGGTTTGGTCTAATGTGGCTTAGACCCAACACTTAATGTTAGGTTCAAGTGAATTTGAATATGTGGTTAAAGTTTAGGCCATATCTAATATGGTTTAGACCCAACATTTAAGGTTAGGTCTAAGTTAGGTTGAACCTAGGGTTTAAAGTTAAGGTTAGGTCTAATCTGGGTTAGAACCACCATTTTTGGTTACGGTCAAAGTTTGAACCTCGGATTACAAGGTTAAGCTTGGGCCTAATATGAGCTAGACACAACACTTAGGGTTAGGTTCAAATTAGCCGAACTTAGGTTTAAAGTTAAGGTTGAGTTTATTATTAAATAGACAACTTCTACGGTTAGGTTCAAGTTAGGTTGAACCTAGGGTTTTAAGGTTAAGGTTGGGTCTAATAAGGGTTTGACCCAACACTTATGGTTAAGTTCACGTTAGGTTGAAGGTAGATTTTACTCATAAGGTTGAGTTTAATATGGGTTCGACCCAACACTTAGGGATAGGTTCAAATTAGGTTGAACATAAAATTGGGAGTGGGTCTAGTTTAAGTTAGACCCAATGATTAAGGTAAAGTGGGCTCTAATGTGGGTTAGCCACAATGTTTAAGATTAAGTTAGGTCTAATGTGGGATAGACCCAAAATTTAATAAAAGGCTCAATGAAGGTTGAGCCTAGTGTAGAATTATGCCTATAATGGATAAGACCATGATTTAAGATAAGGTTGGAGCAAATGCCAGTCAGACATGGGATAAGTCAAGTTTGATTAGTGCTCAAACTTGACTTCAATTGGTTTGAGTTCAATTGAGTGTTCATTTCATTTATGTTAGCTCTAATTTAGGTTAAACCTAACATAGACCGANAGTTTGAGTTCAATTGAGTGTTCATTTCATTTATGTTAGCTCTAATTTAGGTTAAACCTAACATAGACCGAAGCTAAAATTTGGTTAAACCCTAGGTATTGATGGTATATCTATGGTTAAGAGGATGAACATGATATCATGCCCCTATGACCCTGAATTAATGTTTTAATTTAGCTTAAGGAACAATTTGAGCCAAAATAAAATGATTTATTCTTACATTTTTCCCTCAACTTCTATTTTTTTATTTGAGAGTTTTCAAAAGTGGAAAATAATATTTTAGGGTTTTATTTTACTACCCTAATTCCCCTTATTAATTTTCATTTCAAGTTTTAATTTTCTCATTTTTTAGAAAGCATTTTTTTTATTTTTTTTTTACAATATTACAATTTTGGAATAAAATTTATCATTTATAAGTTAGGATTTCCCTTGATCATAGANTCCCTCAACTTCTAATTTTTTATTTGAGAGTTTTCAAAGGTGGAAAATAATATTTTAGGGTTTTATTTTACTACCCTAATTCCCCTTATTAATTTTCATTTCAAGTTTTAATTTTCTCATTTTTTAAAAAACTTTTTTTTATTTTTTTTTACAATATTACAATTTTGGAATAAAATTTATCATTTATAAGTTAGGATTTCCCTTGATCATAGAAATAACTGAAGATGTTCACAAGATAAGTGGGAAGCTTAGCTTAAAATTTTATATTTTTGTTCCTTAAAATTAATTTTACATAATTGGAATACTCCCTTAAGTATTTAAATAAATAAATATTAATTATAAGTTAACTATTTTGAATTTTAATTTTTTTTTTCATCTGTTCACTAAGTTCAAGGGTATTTTTATTATATTTTAATGATTCGCTATATTATGCTACAAATTTTTAAGATTTNTAATTTTAATTTTATTTTCTTTTCATCTATTCACTAAGTTCAAGGGTATTTTTATTATATTTTAATGATTCGCTATATTATGCTACAAATTTTTAAGATTTTTAAGTATTTCCAAAACTTAATTAATTCAGAAACTCTAAATTATCAACTTATTTGACTCATTGCTAACTCTAACCTTGATGTCATCGAAATATTAGGTGGCACTATGTGATTGCACACACTTTACACGTGTCTGGCACGCTAGCCTGTGCTTTGCTCCCTTGGTTCTGTCTGGTTGCATCATTTGACTCCATCATGTCTGTCCATTTCAAATACGTGAAAATGGATGTCCTCAATTTTCTTCTCCGTGGGAGGACAAACTGCCCACCGTTCGTAATAAAAGCCTAAGATCTCCCCCGATTCCCAATGAAATCATGCAGGATTTGTTCCAAAAGCTTGACCTAGCTGAGAAAATCATATCCATACGGTTTATTAAACATAAAATGTTCATTTCCTTCATATAAGACAAAACCCAAAAAAATATTTAGGGTTCTTGATCTGTACTTGATCCTAAGGGTGTAGCCATTATTAGGCTTGAAAGACACAATTTTTGTGACCCAACGAAGCTTCTCCTTAGCTTAATTTTGTTTGAAATCGTCTTTAACTATAGGCTAGGTGAAATGATAGGTCGCTTGGACTTGGAGTCGGTTATATGGTGTGGGAAGGCTTGATTTTGATTGTAGAAATGTTGTAATGGTTCTAGAAATCTTTTAGATTGCTTAGATTTAATTTTTAAAAAAGTTCTTGCATAGCCCAAAATTGTCCTGACTTTGGCTTGAGAAAATAGGGTATCTCAATGGGGTTGATGCGCTAAAAAATGGGGGTTTAAATGCTTATGTTATGGANCAAACTCTAAATTATCAACTTATTTGACTCAGTGCTAACTCTAACCTTGATGTTATCGAAATATTAGGTGGCACTATGTGATTGCACACACTTTACACGTGTCTGGCACGCTGGCCTGTGCTTTGCTCCCTTGGTTCTGTCTAGTTGCATCATTTGACTCCATCATGTCTATCCATTTCAAATACGTGAAAATGGATGTCCTCAATTTTCTTCTCCGTGGGAGGACAAACTGCCCACCGTTGGTAATAGAAGCCTATGATCTCCCCAGATTCCCAATGAAATCATGCAGGATTTGTTCCAAAAGCTTGACCTAGCTGAGAAAATCATATCCATACAGTTTATTAAGCATAAAATGTTAATTTCCTTCATATAAGACAAAACCCACAAAAATATTTAGGGTTCTTGATATGTACTTGATCCTAAGGGTGTAGCCATTATTAGGCTTGAAAGACAAAATTTTTGTGACCCGACGAAGCTTCTCCTTAGCTTAATTTTGTTTGAAATCGTCTTTAACTATAGGCTAGGTGAAATGATAGGTTGCTTGGACTTGGAGTTGGTTATATGGTGTGGGAAGACTTGATTTTGATTGTAGAAATGTTGTAATGTTTCTAGAAATCTTTTAGATTGCTTAGATTTAATTTTTAAAAAAGTTCTTGCATAGCCCAAAAATTGTCCTGACTTTAGCTTGAGAAAATAGGGTATCTCAATGGGGTTGATGCGCTAAAAAATGGGGGTTTAAATGCTTATGTTATGGAGCACAATTTTGTTGTTGAGAGCAATAAAGTTTTAAGGATATCTATAGAGTTCAATCTTTGTATATGGCTCTCAAGTTTCCTCGTTAAATAGCTATTAGAGGACGTCGAAGAACTCAGGGGTTGTTGGAGAACGTTGGGAGGCTGCTTTGAAAATCTCAGAGGATGTTTTTGGCCATCGTTACTAAAGCCTCCAATTTCCCATTGTGTGCTCATCATAAAAATGGGCATGGTTAAGTGAAGAATTTGGAGAGGTCTTTGAGCTCATTAGAATAGTGGAGAGGTGGATAATGAGCTTAAAGATGGCTTGGCTTTACCACCCAATCTTTTTTCCAAGAGGATTTAGGATTAAGGCCTTGTTGGGTGACATTTGTCCCCTCTTATGATGAGCCTACTATGTTGCTTTTTCAAAGGTTGATTTAGGTTCGAATGGGGGTAATGAGTTGACCATGTCGTGGTGGGTAGCCATTGCGTCATGGNTGATTAAGGCCTTGTTGGGTGGCATTTGTCCCCTCTTATGATGAGCCTACTATGTTGCTTTCTCAAAGGTTGATTTAGGTTCGAATGGGGGTAATGAGTTGACCATGTCGTGGTGGGTAGCCATTGTGTCATGGATGACCCATTAGGAATGAGCTTTGCCCTGGGCTTGGGCTAGGCACTTCATGACATTCATTTTAATTACTTACTTAATTAATTAACTAATTAAAATAGAACGAATGTATGTAAATGAAACCTATAGTGGTTAAGTAACCACATGGTTATAGGGTTGACCATATGAACTTGTATGGTCAAGGAGTTAACCACATGGTCATGATGTTGACCATATGGTCATGGGGTTGACTACATGATCATGGAGTTGACCATATGGACATGGGGTATCCCACATCATCATTGGCCTTCATCATATGATATTTGTCTTGTGTGAGGTAAAATTAGAGTGTAAGATNCGTCATGGATGACCCATTATGAATGAGCTTTGCCCATGAAATGGGTTTGATTTCTTTAGGGTTAGGCTTGGGCTAGGCACTTCATGACATTCATTTTAATTACTTACTTAATTAATTAACTAATTAAAATAGAACGAATGTATGTAAATGAAACCTATAGTGGTTGAGTAACCACATGGTTATAGGGTTGACCATATGAACTTGTATGGTCAAGGAGTTAACCACATGATCATGATGTTGACCATATGGTCTTGGGGTTGACTACATGATCATGGAGTTGACCATATGGACATGAGGTATCCCACATCATCATTGGCCTTCATCATATGATATTTGTCTTGTGTGAGGTAAAATTAGAGTGTAAGATGGTCAAATGATCAACTATTTTTCCAAATTTGGGTTAGGCCTAAATGTTTTGACCATTTGAGGGTGCCACAAAAATCTAAGGTTAAAGGGACACTTTAATGTTTAAGTTTTATTTTTAGGGTTTAATGGGGTTATGGAGATCCCTAGTGCATTCAATTGGATCAAATTTGGTGAAATTAATGGTATACCTAATTGATTTTTACCTTTCTAAGGCGCCATAAAATTTTAGGTTCAAAAGTGCACATTGGGGTTTAAGTCTGATTATTATGGTTTAGTGGGGTTAGGGAGACCCCTGGTGAGACTAGCGGTAAATTTTGGTGGATCCATTCCCCACTATAAATTTGATAGTCATGGTGATCTCTAAGGGTTATGGAGAGGTTCTTAGAGTTTTTGGTTAACTTGGGTGACCTAGGGCATGTCTTGCCCATGAAGGTCCATTTGGAGTCCTCACTTAGTCAAAACCCTAAAACACCCTAACCATAAGTTTATGGTGCTTGGGCTTGCCTTACAGTTGTCCCAAAAGTCATAGCCTTGATCTAAGGACATGTGCAAAGTGTGGGGCGAGTCCTCACAAAAGTGTGGTCAACAAAAGGGCTCCCAATATGGGTGGTGCATCGAACATGTATGCCGCACATATTGGCATTGACCAAACCAGCTTGTGCAACTCAAGAATGTTTTAGTAGGCTAGACTTGTTATCAAGATCAGTGAAGAATAAGTTATGTTTTTCGCTAGGGAATCCAATGTCAATTCAAATGGTTCTTAAAATAGAATATCATTGTTTGGTGTTAGGAGGGTCTCACATCTGTCTTTAGAGGTTGTTGCGGTAAAAGAGCATCAAGACTTGTGGAAAGGTCCTAATAGTCTGTAATAAATACTTTTCATGTATCTATTATGAAGGAATGCTGATGGACTTACATCCTAAGAGGAGAACAAGTAAGCTAGAGGAAAGTCATGATTCTGTGTCACGAAATCCTTACATTCTACTAGCAGAAAATAGAATGGATGTTGTATTTAATTGAATGAGGTCTTATAAAGATTCTCAAAGTTGTTGATTGTTGAGTTCCTGTTTCATTAGGAAAGAATGTTGATGGACTTTATCCTAAGAGGAGAGCAAGTAGGCTAGAGGAAAGTCGTGATTTTGTGTCAGGTAGGCCATACATCCTTGTAGCAGGAAAGAGAATGGAAGTTGTATTCTAGTTAAGGAGGTCTTATGCCAATTTTCGAAGATGTCGAATGTCATGTTGTCGTTTCATTAGGTAGGAATGTCGATGGATTTATATCCTAACTAAGAGGAGAACAAGTAAGCTAAAGGAAAGCCATGATTTCTTCTTAGGAAGGCCATACATCATTATAGTAGGAAAGGGATTGGATGCTATATTCCTTTGAAGGGGGTCTTATACCAATTCTCGAAGATATGAATGGACCAATGCCAATGGAATTGTATCCTATATAAGAGGAGAACAACTAAACTAGAGGAAAACCACGCTTCTTTGTCAAGAAGACCTCATTACGCGGAAAATTACAAAAAGTGCACATATGTAAAAGGTGGGTTTACAGACATACCACTCAATTCTTGCGTCTATACATGTATAATAACTAAACTTTAATTTTTACATAAATACCACCTAAATGATGCATGAAAAGATATATTTTACTTTGTTAAGAAGTTAAAATGGCAGTATTCTCTATGTAATATGAAAGACATGGGTGGTATAAATGTATAAATCACTGTTTAGGTGTTAGATAAATAAATAGGATTTTGATGGAATGCATGTAAATAACTAAAATTAATGTTTTATAGTTTTTGCTGGAAATTAATTTGAAGTCGTTTCTCTATTTCTTACAAAATTATTCAAGTCAAAATATGACTTCTGCTATGTTAAATATTGCAGAGTTTGAATTTCTACGATTAAAGTCTTCAAACACTCGTCCATTTGGCCAGCGATAGCAAAGAAAAGATTATATTTTGTGGGTTGCCGGGGACCACAATTTTGACTTTAAGCTTGGGCAAAGTCAACCAACATTTAATTAAGAGATGTGTTGAAAAATAACTATCTTATTTTAACAAACGTGAAAAAAAAATATATATTTTTTTGAATTTTCTGACCATTTATTCAAAATTTTGTAATTTTTTATTTTTTAATTCCTTGGTATCAATAATGTGTCAGGATTTTTGTATAATTTGACATTCTACGCAAATTGAATGCAATCTTTCTTATTGCGNTATTTTTTGAATTTTCTGACCATTTATTCAAAATTTTGTAATTTTTTATTTTTTAATTCCTTGATATCAATAATGTGTCAGGATTTTTGTATAATTTGACATTCTACGCAAATTGAATGCAATCTTTCTTATTGCGACAAATGCTACAGAAAATGATTTCTTTATCTATATAGGTTTAGGTTCTTAACATGTGTCAAACCCTGGTCTAGTAATATTTCTATAGGATTTAAATTTATTTATGAATAGCTTACAAGTAAAAATGTGGGAGAGACAACTTTGAGATTTCTTAATATTAACAAGTATAATGTTTGCGAGAATTGATTCATGCATCCATGGCTTGCCAAAAGATCTCCTATTTATAAGTTAGAGGTTGAGATTTATTACTATTGAAAATTTGCATTTAAGAAAAATGAGGAAAGTAAATGACTTGGAATAATTAAATATTGTTATAAAACAATATTTATTAATCATAATTCTTATTATAACTAAAAGAATTCATATATCCAACCCCACTTAGTGGGATAAAGACTTGTTGTTGTTGTTATTGTTATTGTTGTAGATTTTGTTATATGGACATTAGCGATTTCTACATGAAAGCTAGCCCTTTTTAAGTTATTTGTCGACATTGCCTAGTTTTTCTAATTTTGACTTGTAGTTGTCCCAAGTGGCTTCAAAGACTCAAACTCGTAAACTCTAGGTTAGAANGGTTGTTGTTATTGTTATTGTTGTAGTTTTTGTTATATGGACATTAGTGATTTCTACATGAAAGCTAGCCCTTTTGAAGTTATTTGTCGACATTGCCTGGTTTTTCTAATTTTGACTTGTAGTTGTCCCAAGTGGCTTCAAAGACTCAAACTCGTAAACTCTAGGTTAGAATCATTCAAGCGAGCGGGGTTAATAATTACACCTCAATGGCTTATTCATCGATTATAGGGTTAAATATACTTGCTTAATTTTGTTATGTCATTTTATATAATTCTTTAGAACTCGTCTCTCTGGAGACATTACTGAAAAATATCAGAAANGGGTTAGAATCATTCAAGCGAGTGGGGTTAATAATTACACCTCAATGGCTTATTCATCGATTATAGGGTTAAATATACTTGCTTGATTTTGTTATGTCATTTTATATAATTCTTTAGAACTCGTCTCTCTGGAGACATTACTGAAAAATATCAGAAAATTTTTTTTATTCAAGTTAACCTTGTATTATGGTTACCACCGAATACATAAGCTTTTGCACGCATCGATGTTAAGGGAAACCTATACAAACTTCATGAACACTTTTAAAAATGCAACATCTATATTATTCTCTTATTTTGAACACAAGGCCGAAGACACAACATCTCGAGTACGAAAGTTGTTGAGTCACTATCTTTAAAGGACTTTACTCAAAGAACAATTTAAGAGGAGAAGTTAGTGGTGCTTTCTCGTTAAGAAATTCATCTAGGGTAAACATTTGAAGCTACCTTATTATTGTGCTACTCTTACGAGTTGCATTTTTATTAAAATTAATTAAAATGACTAAGCTGTCTTCCTACCTGAATATGTTAATGTTGAAACAAGTTTAAAAGGAGAGAAAAGATTTTGTGTCTAGAATTCAAGCCAAGATGAAAAAGTCTACATAAATTTTGACTATAAGGTTTTCAATCATCAAAGCCACTTACCTAGCTTCTTAAAGCAAATATTTTGAATTAGTAAAGGTGACGATGCTTCTCCTTTAAACTAATTTGGAGCTTGATATATCAAAGCACGTTCTGAAGATAATGGAGCTTCATATTTGCTGACACTTACTAATGTGATCTTAATTCTCCAGATAAGGTAATACTTTGATTTGATTAATTTATTCATTTGTTTTTATTTACTAGTGCTTTAGATGAGTAGGAGGATTTTGTCTTTGATCAAATTTGAGTGTCCCATTTTTGTTCAGATAGTTGATTAAATGTGAGGAAAAAGAATTGTTAGTACTTATATAAAAAATAATGGTTATTTAAAAGAATAGTTTTATTATGAAGTTATTCAAAGTTAAATGAATTAGAAAATGGGTTCAACATTTCGAGCCTCTTCACATGGAAAAAAATTCTTTTTTGACTGATGCTTTTTTTTTATTACAAGGCAAAATAATATAATGAGAAAGAGATTTTAAGCTTATTTAGAAAAATATTTTCTCTTGATAATTGGGAAAATATTTTATTTTTTCTCTTTTCCTCTTTCTCTTTCCTTTTTAAAGGATTTTCCAGTCCTTGGTGAGATATTCTTTATTTCTCATTTGTTCTTCACTACATAATATTTAAATGAAAACTATTTGCAGTTAATTTTATTTAAGAGAATCAAAAAATGAAAGAACAAAATTGCTAGGTACAATGGTAACCCAAACCATACATGCATGTCTATATGGAATGCTAGTCGACTAGTGAGGGACGATTTATACTGGTCATTTATTAATAATGTGCTTAGCTTGTCTCATAAACAAGCGTAGCATTGTAAATCTTGTCATCAATTGTGCACCTTTGTATGGAGATTCGTAAGAGGTTCTGAACCCTCATTCGTTTTGCAGGTTTTGAATTTTTGATTTGGAAGACTAATAAAATATATGAATTACAAATTAGGGGTATCAATTTAATATTCAATTCAATCCAGTTAGATATCATGTTTATTTATTTGATATGACAGAATTGAAATTTGACCATAATGATTATAATATATTTTTCCTAGACATTTGAATATGATGTAATACATTAAGTTCATATATGATTTTAACTTATATTTTTTATGTTTATTGCATTGAACCATATAAGAATGAAGATTTTGATTTATAACATCAATGAACATAAAATCAAATTTAAATGATAAATATTTCATAGCTGTTAAAGAGGGTTCCTGTTATTATTAAAGACGTCCTCTCTCAAATATGCAATGATTACATTATTAGCTTAATGAACAATTTTAACTTTTGATAAAACTCTATTGTAGAACAAGATAAACTTTTACCAAGTAATATGATCTGTAAAGTTATTTGTTAAAGAATTNATTTAATGGGGTTATGGAGATCCCTAGTGCATTCAATTGGATCAAATTTGGTGAAATTAATGGTAGACCTAATTGATTTTTACCTTTCTAAGGCGCCATAAAATTTTAGGTTCAAAAGTGCACATTGGGGTTTAAGTCTGATTATTATGGTTTAGTGGGGTTAGGGAGCCCCTGGTGAGACTAGGGGTAAATTTTGGTGGATCCATTCCCCACTACAAATTTGATAGTCATGGTGATCTCTAAGGGTTATGGAGAGGTTCTTAGAGTTTTTGGTTAACTTGGGTGACCTAGGGCATGTCTTGCCCATGAAGGTCCATTTGGAGTCCTCACTTAGTCAAAACCCTAAAACACCCTAACCATAATGTTATGGTGCTTGGGCTTGCCTTACAGTTGTCCCAAAAGTCATAGCCTCGATCTAAAGACATGTGCAAAGTGTGGGGCGAGTCCTCACAAAAGTGTGGTGAACAAAAGGGCTCCAAATATGGGTGGTGCATCGAACATGTATGCCGCACATATTGGCGTTGACCAAACTAGCTTGTGCAACTCAAGAATGTTTTAGTAGGCTAGAGTTGTTATCAAGATCAGTGAAGAATAAGTTATGTTTGTCGCTAGGGAATCCAATATCAATTCAAATGGTTCTTAAAAAGAGAATATCATTGTTTGGTGTTAGGAGGGTCTCACATCTGTCTTTAGAGGTTGTTGCGGTAAAAGAGCATCAAGACTTGTGGAAAGGTCCTAATAGTCTGTAATAAATACTTTTCATGTATCTATTATGAAGGAATGCTGATGGACTTACATCCTAAGAGGAGAACAGGTAAGCTAGAGGAAAGTCATGATTCTGTGTCAGGAAATCCTTACATTCTACTAGCAGAAAATAGAATGGATGTTGTATTTAACTGAATGAGGTCTTATAAAGATTCTCAAAGTTGTTGATTTTTGAGTTCCTGTTTCATTAGGAAAGAATGTTGATGGACTTTATCCTAAGAGGAGAGCAAGTAGGCTAGAGGAAAGTCGTGATTTTGTGTCAGGTAGGCCATACATCCTTGTAGCAGGAAAGAGAATGGAAGTTGTATTCTAGTTAAGGAGGTCTTATGCCAATTTTCGAAGATGTCGAATGTCATGTTGTCGTTTCATTAGGTAGGAATGTCGATGGATTTATATCCTAACTAAGAGGAGAACAAGTAAGCTAAAGGAAAGCCATGATTTCTTCTTAGGAAGGCCATACATCATTCTAGTAGGAAAGGGATTGGATGCTATATTCCATTGAAGGGGGTCTTATACCAATTCTCGAAGATATTGAATGGACCAATGCCAATGGAATTGTATCCTATCTAAGAGGAGAACAACTAAACTAGAGAAAAACCACGCTTATTTGTCAAGAAGACCTCATTACGCGGAAAATTACAAAAAGTGCACATATGTAGAAGGTGGGTTTACAGACATACCACTCAATTCTTGCGTCTATACATGTATAATAGCTAAACTTTAATTTTTACATAAATACCACCTTAATGATGCATGAAAAGATATATTTTACTTTGTTAAGAAGTTAAAATGGCAGTATTCTCTATGTAATATGAAAGACATGGGTGGTATAAATGTATAAATCAATGTTTAGGTGTTAGATAAATAAATAGGATTTTGATGGAATGCATGTAAATAACTAAAAATAATGTTTTATAGTTTTTGCTGGAAAATAATTTGAAGTCGTTTCTCTATTTCTTACAAAATTATTCAAGTCAAAATATGACTTCTGCTATGTTAAATATTGCAGAGTTTGAATTTCTACGATTAAAGTCTCCAAACACTCGTCCATTTGGCCAGCGATAGCAAAGTCAAAAGATTATATTTTGTGGGTTGCCGGGGACCACAATTTTGACTTTAAGCTTGGGCAAAGTCAACCAACATTTAATTAAGAGATGTGTTGAAAAATAACTATCTTATTTTAACAAACGTGAAAAAAAAATATATTATTTTTTGAATTTTCTGACCATTTATTCAAAATTTTGTAATTTTTTATTTTTTAATTCCTTGATATCAATAATGTGTCAGGATTTTTGTATAATTTGACATTCTACGCAAATTGAATGCAATCTTTCTTATTGCGACAAATGCTACAGAAAATGATTTCTTTATCTATATAGGTTTAGGTTCTTAACATGTGTCAAACCCTGGTCTAGTAATATTTCTATAGGATTTAAATTTATTTATGAATAGCTTACAAGTAAAAATGTGGGAGAGACAACTTTGAGATTTCTTAATATTAACAAGTATAATGTTTGCGAGAATTGATTCATGCATCCATGGCTTGCCAAAAGATCTCCTATTTATAAGTTAGAGGTTGAGATTTATTACTATTGAAAATTTGCATTTAAGAAAAATGAGGAAAGTAAATGACTTGGAATAATTAAATATTGTTATAAAACAATATTTATTAATTATAATTCTTATTATAACTAAAAGAATTCATATATCCAACCCCACTTAGTGGGATAAAGACTTGTTGTTGTTGTTATTGTTATTGTTGTAGATTTTGTTATATGGACATTAGCGATTTCTACATGAAAGCTAGCCCTTTTTAAGTTATTTGTCGACATTGCCTAGTTTTTCTAATTTTGACTTGTAGTTGTCCCAAGTGGCTTCAAAGACTCAAACTCGTAAACTCTAGGTTAGAATCATTCAAGCGAGCGGGGTTAATAATTACACCTCAATGGCTTATTCATCGATTATAGGGTTAAATATACTTGCTTAATTTTGTTATGTCATTTTATATAATTCTTTAGAACTCGTCTCTCTGGAGACATTACTGAAAAATATCAGAAAATTTTTTTTATTCAAGTTAACCTTGTATTATGGTTACCACCGAATACATAGGCTTTTGCACGCATCATTGTTAAGGGAAACCTATAAAAACTTCATGGACACTTTCAAAAATGCAACATCTATATTATTCTCTTATTTTGAAGACAAGGCCGAAGACACAACATCTCGAGTACGAAAGTTGTTGAGTCACTATCTTTAGAGGACTTTACTCAAAGAACAATTTAAGAGGAGAAGTTAGTGGTGTTTTCTCGTTAAGAAATTCATCTAGGGTAAACATTTGAAGCTACCTTATTATTGTGCTTTCTGGTTTCATTACTCTTACGAGTTGCATTTTTATTAAAATTAATTAAAATGACTAAGCTGTCTTCCTACCTGAATATGTTAATGTTGACCCAAGTTTAAAAGGAGAGATAAGATTTTGTGTCTAGAATTCAAGCCAAGATGAAAAATTCTACATAAATTTTGACTATAAGGGTTTCAATCATCAAAGCCACTTACCTAGCTTCTTAAAGCAAATATTTTGAATTAGTAAAGGTGACGATGCTTCTCCTTTAAACTAATTTGGAGCTTGATATATCAAAGCACGTTATGAAGATCATGGCGCTTCATATTTGCTGACACTTACTAATGTGATCCTAATTCTCCTGATAAGGTAATACTTTGATTTGATTAATTTATTCATTTGTTTTTATTTACTAGTGCTTTAGACGAGTAGGAGGATTTTGTCTTTGATCAAATTTGAGTGTCCCATTTTTGTTCAGATAGTTGATTAAATGTGAGGAAAAAGAATTGTTAGTACTTATATAAAAAATAATGGCTTTTTAAAAGAATAGTTTTATTATGAACTTATTCAAAGTTAAATGAATTAGAAAATGGGGTCAACATTTCGAGCCTCTTCACATGGAAAAAAATTCTTTTTTGACTGATGCTTTTTTTTTTTTATTACAAGGCAAAATAATATAATGAGAAAGAGATTTTAAGCTTATTTAAAAAAATATTTTGTCTCTTGATAATTGGGAAAATATTTATTTATTTTCTTTTCCTCTTTCTCTTTCCATTTTAAAGGATTTTCCAGTCCTTAGTGAGATATTCTTTATTTCTCATTTGTTCTTCACTATAACATATTTAAATGAAAACTATTTGCAGTTAATTTTATTTAAGAGAATAAAAAATGAAAGAACAAAATTGCTAGGTACAATGGTAACCCAAACCATACATGCATGTCTATATGGAATGCTAGTCGACTAGTGAGGGACGATTTATACTGGTCATTTATTAATAATGTGCTTAGCTTGTCAAATAAACAAGCGTAGCTTTGTAAATCTTGTCACCAATTGTGCACCTTTGTATGGAGATTCATAAGAGGTTCTGAACCTTCATTCCTTTTGCAAGTTTTGACTTTTTAATTTGGAAGACTAATAAAATATATGAATTACAAATTAGGGGTATCAATTTAATATTCAATTCAATCGAGTTAGATATCATGTTTATTTATTTGATATGACAGATTTGATTATAATATATTTTTCCTAGACATTTGAATATGATGTAATACATTAAGATCATATATGATTTTAACTTATATTTTTTATGTTTATTGCATTGAACCATATAAGAATGAAGATTTTGAATTATAACATCAATGAACAAAGAATCAAATTTAAATGATAGATATTTCATAGCTGTTAAAGAGGGTTCATGTTATTGTTAACGACGTCCTCCCTCAAATATGCAATGATTACATTATTAGCTTAATGAACAAATTTTAACTTTTGGTAAAACTCTATTGTAGAACAAGATAAACTTTTACCAAGTAATATGATCTGTAAAGTTATTTGTTAAAGAATTTTGGACCTTGTTTTTTAAGAAAACAAAACGTTTTTGCTTTATATAGTTGTTAACACCCTTTTGTATTCCTTGAGTGCCTTTATTTTTTTTATTTTTTATATACTTTATATGCTTATTTACCTTTGAATTTATGTTAATTTANAAACTTGTTTTTTAAGAAAACAGAACGTTTTTGCTTTATATAGTTGTTAGCACCCTTTTGTTTTTTTTGAGTGCCTTTATTTTTTTTATTTTTTATATACTTTATATGCTTATTTACCTTTGAATTTATGTTAATTTAATTAATTGTATTCTTTATCAACTAAAGTGACTCCTTGTCACTTGTCAATTATCTGCAATCAATAAATTTATTTTCTTCTTAGAATTACTCAAACATTCCTTTAATAGCCTTCCATACTATATAATCAACAAGTTAACCTTAATTGATTTTAAAATTTTAGTGGTATGCTTCAACAATATATATAGTACTTAGGTTTGCTGATCAACCAATATTGTTGTTATTTTTCATTTAAAATTTCCTTGAATTTATAACATATCATGCAAGCTCATTAATTGCTCCACAAATGTAAGGGACTTATTATGCGTAAAAAACTTAACTAGTTCATTAGAAAGTTCCATTATACCATCAAGTATTTAAAGTGAATGGTATAAAGAATTTAAAAGATAATTTAATTAGTACATTTTGTCCTAATCTTTATTAATTTTATTACTGATCTATTCTTTACTTTCACTACTTACTTAAATTTATCATACTCTATAAGTAAATCTCTTCATTGAACCCACCTTGTATAATAGTTCTACCCAATTTTTGTCAATCCCATAAGCTTGCCTTCTTACTCAATTGTTCATTAGCTGTTNGAAGTATTTAAAGTGAATGGTATAAAAGATTTAAAAGATAATTTAATTAGTACATTTTTTCCTAATCTTTATTAATTTTGTTACTGATCTATTCTTTGCTTTCACTACTTACTTAAATTTATCATACTCTATAAGTAAATCTCTTCATTGAACCCACCGTGTATAATAGTTCTACCCAATTTTTGTCAATCCCATAAGCTTGCCTTCTTACTCAATTGTTCATTAGCTGTTTCGAAAAGAATTACTTCACGGTAAGGGTCACTACAATTTTTTTTTGTTTAATGTTCTCGTCAAAGGGGATTTTAATGTCTCACATAGAATATTTTTTCTTAAAAATTCTAAGCTATAAATGGCTCTGTGACTTTAATAATTGATTTTGAGCCAAAATTTGATTTAAATTTCTATAGTTAATGGTAGATAGAAAAATTATTATGTTAGATTATGAACTTGAAAAGATGGTGGGATGGTGAGGCTGTTAGAGAAGTTATGTGAAAAGAATATTACAACTTGTGTTGATCATGCTAGTTTAGGCTGGTTTATAGATATTATTAAAGGAAGTATTTAAAGTGGAATTAAAGGGATAACCTGATGATGAATGGACATTTACTGGTTTGAATTATTTTCAGAGTACGAAGTGGAGTTTAGTGGGGTTCAAGGTTTCATTATGGTTCAGAGGAAAGCATTAGTTGGTTGTTGGCCATCTAAACATGATCGAGAGATATAAAGATGATTGTAGAGAGGTTTGAAGGCTTTTGTGAGAGATGGCTGAGACTATATGTTATTTTTCCTATTTATGGAGGCGTGGGAGTGATTAGAAAGAAAGTTTATAGAGTTAATAACACTTACAAATTAGCTAATCTATCCTTACAATGAATAGTCAAGGTTGGCTACTAAAATAAAATTTTCTTTATAGATTTATCCTTATTAATAGAGATTTCATTCAACATAATTCAAAAGAAGCATAGAAGAAAATATCGAGTGAAAAGTAAGATGTCCATTAAGGGAGGATGAAGCCAACCACCTTTTTAATTTTATCTTTTAATTTTTTTCTTAAATGGCCAACCAATAAATGTCTACAAATTTTAGAAAATCAAGTCTTATAAAATTTAAATTTTATATTTAACCAATATTATTAAAAATTGTTGACTTCTTTTTTAAATGAGGCATTATGATGGGCTTTCATTATGATTGTGAATCAGCACTTAGTTAGGCTCCAACATAGCTTACCTTAGTTAACATTTAGGTTTCTTCTTTGATTCAATGAAAGTACTACATCAATTCTATTATGTTCAATCCAACTTTGTTTCATTGATTTGAAATTTAAGAAGTAATCTTCTAATTATAAAGCTTAATTTTTTTTTTCCGGTTAGACGTGTCTCATTAATAAGTGGTTTAATCTTTAATAAACTAGAAAAAATGACCATCAATAGTTAAGTTACTGAATGTTTCCTCAGTGATAACCACATTAGTTTGACCATTTGTTTGACGATGGAAGATAGAAACTAATTTCAATTTAGTGCCTAATAATTTTCATAATACTTTTTGATGCACCAAAACTATAAGCATTTTAGACCTACATTTTATACCCATTTTTTGGTGATATTGCACTTTAAAGGAAGGTAGTTTTCATGATTTATTGCAGGTTGATGATTTTTAGCACTTAAAGCAGAAAGAAAGCAAAAATGATGAAATTTGGAGTCAAAATAGCGTTTTGGAAGAAATACTCAGCGCTGACCGCGCCGGCTTGGACGCCGACGAAGGAGGAGTCCAAAACAGTGGGGGCGCCAACGGTGCTAGACTGGGCGCCGACTGCGCCATTTGATAGAGAGCACAAGAAATAATTCAGACCACGGGTGTCGATGACAGTAATATCGGTTTAGGGCAAATTTCTAGAAGATTCAATGAATTTGGATGCTTTTTGAAGAGTTATTGGATACACCTCTTGGAAAACCATCATTATGCTCTATTTAGAGCGAAAATTGATCAGAGAAAAGGGGAGATAGTGTGTCATTGAGTTTTCTTTAGTGTTCCATTGTGTGTATTATTTAGTGTGGTGCATCTAAGAGTGATTTCTTATAAGAGCTGTTGGAGAGGGAGAGAAGTAAGAGATTTCTTCTTCCCTACATCTTTGAAGAGAGAATCAAGAGTCTTGTAAAGAGAGAAAGGTCCAAGAGGAGCTACAACGAATTTGCATTGAGGAAGAGTTAAAGATAAGTAGTGTTAGTTTATTATTTTTGTATAAACTTTCTTTAAGTTATGAAATTTTTATTTGTCATATCTTTCTGATGAGGTCTGAGTAGTTTTTTTTTTTCTTTCTCCCTACTCTAAGATATAGTGAAATGAAGAGATAATTTGTATGTGCCAATTTTAAAATATAAAATAAATTGTGATGATTTTTGACTCTGTTCTTAATTTACTTTTTGATTTGGTCAATTGAAATGTTAACATCTGTTGTGAAACATACTATCCGGGATATGAAGTATGAGTTTTAAAACAAAATGAGAATGACATTCGATTCCATGAAGGAGTGTTTCGTTCATGGAATTGGATGCACATAAACAGGAAAATATATATTATTTGGCGAAGAATTGGAGATTCTAGGGTGACAGACTAAAATCCCCAATTTGGTCTTAGTGTTTAAGAACTAAAGCAAGAGTTAGCCTTTAGGGGAAGGGAAGTGGGAGCTCTAGAGTGAGAGCCAGTATCGTCCAAGTCTAACCACGGATTTAGAGACTAAATCTAAGATTAGCCAACAATTATTTATAACACTTGACTAAGGGGAGAGAATTAATATTGCTCCTATTTGGAAAAAAAACATATTAAAACCATTTATCTCTCTCATTTAACCAAAAACTTATTGTAATTAGAAAGATATCTTCTCATATTAGATAACTGCATCACAAAAATATAGTTTGGTAGTTATTGCTTAGCTTCGCTTTACAATTTTGTTAGTAGTTGGTAATTTAGTTCTGATAGCACCTTAAACATTCAAAATTAGAGTAGTAGTTTTTCTTTATTGTTGTGAGTTTTTGAATTTAAATTTCCATTCTGAATTTAAACCTTCCTCCTGTGACAGATATTTGTGGCTTAACATAAATTCTTTTATTACATGATAGTGATACATATACTTGCATAGAATCCCAACATAATTTGCTTTAATTTCTTATTCATAAAATAATTAATCTAGTTTTTTGCGCCATTGCAAAGCGGAGTCAACTTTATTAATTTTACACATCTATAATTTTGGGAATCAGGTTTTTGGCACAGTTATGGGGGAAGGTAACCATAAATTAAATAGATTTGGTAAATTTGGAAATTTAGTGATAAAATAAATAAAATTAGAAAAAATAATAAAAAATAAAAAATCATAAAAAATATCATAATTATTTTTTGAAATTTATGAGTACCTTTAAGAAAATTTTCTTTGCTCATTATATTTATTTACGCGTAGTATTGGATATGAAGGTTTAGTACTTTACGATTCAGAACAATTCAGAATTAGAACACACTATTAGAAATGCTTGAAAATAAGAAAAGAAATTAGAAATTTGAACGAAATAGCAAATAACATAGATAATCAAATCAATGAAAATCGACAAAGATCTTTAAAAGGTTATGCTAATCCTACAGCAAATGAACTTCACTCTACAATTTAAAATCCTGATGTTGCTGCTAATTCATTTGAGCTTAAACCTATTATTATCCAAATGGTACAAAATAATCACTTTGGAGGAGCACCTAGAAAAGATCCTAACTTATATTTTGCTAGTTTTCTTGAAATATATTCTACTTTTAAATATGAGAGTGTCTAATGTATTGTCAGACTTAGACTTTTTCCTTTTTCATTAAGGGACAAAGATAAAGCTTCGTTAAATTAATTAGTACCTGGATCTATCAGAATATGGGGAGAACTATCACAAAAAATCTTAGCTAATTATTTTCCACCCACGAAAACTACCAAGCGTAGAAAAAATATTACATCTTTTTGTCAGTTTGAAAGGGAATCGATATATAAAGCTTAGTAAAGATTTAATGATCTCCTTAAGAGATTTTTACACCATGCTTTACCAAATTGGTTAATAATTCAAACTTCTTACAATGAATTAGTAGGATCACTTAGAAGTATTATAGATGCTGCTGCAGGTGGATCATTAGTGTTAAAACCTTTTGATGAAGCATATTCTTTAATAGAGGAAATGACTACTAAGAATTTTCAATGGCCCTCTTAATGGGTAAATACAAAGAGAGTAGTTAGTATTCATGATTCTGATGTAATGTCAATTTTAGCATCTCAAATTGCTGCTATATCAAAGACGATTGATCAAATTGGAGTAAACTATTCTCAAATACCACAAGTGTTAGAGGAAAATTCACTAGGACAGATAATTGATACTCAATTATCTTATGAAACTATAAATGCTAAAAATAATAGAAATAATAATCCCTATTCTAATTATTATAATCTTGGATGGAAAAATCACCCTAATCTTAGTTGGATTAATTATAACAATTTGGTGAACCCATCAGGAAATTCAAATAACCATGAGAATCCTAACTATAGACCTTATTTTCCTCCTAGATTTAACAATAACTCACAAGTTAAGGAGAAGAAATTAACCATGGAAGAAGTAATATTGAACATGGGAAATGAAATACCAAATCAAGGAGCCACAATTACGAATATTGAAAATCAATTAGAACATATTGCTACTGCACATAGTAACAGACCTTCAGGAATTCTTTCTAGCACGATCAGAATAAGGAGCAAAATGAAAGCTATTCAATTATGAAGTAGAAAAGAAGTGTAGACAAGAATCCAAAGAGAAATTGAAGTTGAGTAGAAGAAGGTAGAAAATGAAAGCGACAATGATGAAAATAAACTAATAAAAATGTCTTTAGAAAAGCAGCCACCCCTGTTTCCTCAACGATTAGAGGAGAAGAATAAAGATAAAGAATTTACAAAATTTTGGGAAATCCTTAAAAAGTTAACGATAAATATTCCTTTCATTGAGGCTTTAGAATAAATGTCAAGTTATGTGAAGTCTATCAAAGATACTAAACAAGAAGAGGAATTTTGTAGATCATGAGACCATTGCACTTAGTGAAGAGTGTAGCACAATTATTCAGAAAAGGCTTCCTAAAAAGTTAAAAGATCCTGGTAATTTTACTATACTTTATGATATTGGTGAAATATTTTTTGGAAAAGCCTTATGTGATCTAAGAGCTAGTATTAATCTTATGCCTCTATCAATTTTTAGATGTTTAGATTTAAGAGAGATTTCCCTTACTACTATAAGTTTTAAGTTAGTTGATTGATCAATAACTTATCCTAAAGGAGTTATAGAAGATGTATTAATGAAAGTGAATAAATTTATTTTTCTTGTAGACTTTCTTGTNCTCTCTCATGCGTTACCTCACTAAAATGGTTAGTAGGCAATAATCTTTCAGAGAAAAAATAGTGTCAGACTCGAGAATGAACATTAAGTTTTGAAAAAGAAAAGTTCACTCATCACCCATTCTTAATTTTCCAAACTCCATTTCCATCGGTTAAAAATCCCATAATCTCATCTAATTCAACATCAGTAGGATAGAAGCAAGTATGAACACTGTGCAGTTGGTATATGTGGTTAATCCAAACAAAACTAATATCCACATATTGCCCATGCACAAAAACCAAATCATCTGTTTCATCAGGCAAGTTGGCATAAAATTCATGAACAACAGAAATCACAGAAACAGTAGTGACATAACATAAATGTTGCCATTGTCGCTCTACAATCAAGTACTCAATAGTACCACCAGGATGTAGAAAATTGCATTCTGCAATCTACTTCTTTGATTGCAGATCCACATATTTTTCACGTGCCCTTGCACCGACAAACTTATCAAAATCAAAATTTGTCTTTTCCTCGCCTCTGTTCATTTTAAAAGCCATGTGTAATCTAAAAATTTTCAAAATAAATTCCAAAAATCACTATCTCAACTTCAAAGAGGCTCTTAAGAACTCAATCCAAACATAAATAATCATTTAACCATGGATTTCACATTATTTCCATCAAATCTTCTAATTTTTGGCATAATCCACAATGTTGGTGAAATCCATTATCAAATCAAAATATTTCAAAGCTAGGGTGAAGATCTTACCTAGAGATGAAGAAATCCCAAGTATGGAAGCCTATCTCCAAGCTAATCAAGCACAAATTGAAGCCCTAGGGGAGTAAAATGTGAAAAATAGAAAAAGAAGACAGACCAAGGGTAAAAATGGCAAAATCTGTGGGTTCAGGAACTTAAAATGACTTACAGGTAAGTTTAGCGCTATAACGCCGGGCAGTGGCGTTATTGCGCCCTGCTTAGCCTGATGAACGACGCTATAACGCCCAAATATGACACTATAGCACCATTCATACCCATCGAGATTTAAATTTTTTTTTTATATTTGAAAAGGAAATAGAAAATCTAGGATGAAGAAAGGCACTTTTTCAAATTTTGATGGCCAATTTTTTTACTTATTGAGTTCGTCGCCAATCCAAAATTTCAAATTTGCAAATTCTAATTAGAATACATAAGACCACTTTTTCACGACACAACTGAACATTTTCTTATATTAATAACAAGTTCAATACAACATCACAAACACCAAGACATCACTCAGATGTTCATACAACACATATAATGCAAACCACACTAAGTTTTTAAGCAAATACTATAGGCACACTACACATAATTACATAACATTAAACATAAATTTCAATATAAAGAACAAACTTTAGGACCACTCCTGATCAGTAGCAATGTTCTCCATTCCACTCTCCAAAAAATTTCTATCGTAGCAATGGTAGAAAGGAGCACGAGAAAATTCCTTAGTAAATTTATCATCAATCCACTTGTTGGTGCTATATATAGTCACTTGACTATCTTGGAAGCACGCCAAACTATTGAATTGCAGTTTCAACTGCCAATCCATATGCTCATAATGGTGGGACAACTTTTCAACCCTTGAATGTAGAAGAGAAATCTCNAAATACTTATTGCTCGTAAGGATCAAGAGAAAACAATTTTTACTAGTCTTTATGGAACTTTTGCTTTTAGAAGAATGTCATTTTGATTATGTAATGTCCCTACAACTTTTCAGAGATGTATGATGTCAATTTTCTCTGATTTAATTGAGAGAGGAATTGAAATTTTTTTGGATGATTTCTTAGTGTTTGGGACATCTTTTATTTTATGTTTAAATCATTTAGCAAGAGTTCTGAAGTGCTGTGAAGAAACAAATTTTGTTCTAAATTGGAAAAAAATGTCAATTTATTGTTACAAGAGGAATAGTGTTAGGGCATAAAATTTCTAAAAAAGATATGTAAGTTGATCCAGTAAAAAATCATGTTATTGTCGAATTACCACCACCTATGAGTGTTAAGGGAATTGGAAGTTTTTTAGGACATGTTGACAAAAATCATATTAAAGAATTTAAAAAAATTTCCAAGCCTTTATGCCAAATGTTAGAAAAAGATGCCAACTTTGATTTTGATGAAGAGTGGCTAAATGCCTTTAATTTATTAAAAGAGAAATTAATCACTGTACTTAATATTATTTCATTTAATTGGACAAAACCTTTTGAACTAATGTGTGATGCTAGTGATTATTCTATAGAGGTTATTTTAGGACAGAGATATGGCAAACTGCTCAAAGTGATTACTATGCTAGTAAAACCCTTAATGAGACTCAAATTAATTATACTACCACTGAAAAGGAATTATTAGCTATAGTATTTGCTTTTGATGAATTTAAATCTTATCTTATTGGAACTAAATGTATTGTACATACTGATCATTCTGCTATTAAGTATTTAATGATGAAGAAGGATGTAAAATCATAATTAATTAGATGGGTCCTTCTAATGCAAGAATTTGGTTTTCAAGTTGTAGATAGGAAGGGTAATGATAATCAGATAGCTGAACATCTGTCAAGGCCTGAACAAGAAAATGAGAGAGATTTAAATGATGAAATTAATGAGAATTGTCTTGATAAACAATTTTATAAGATTAATGAATGAAAAATTATGTGGTATGTTGATATAGTGAACTACTTGGTTGGTAATTCTTTACCCTATGAATTCGATAGCCATCAAATTAAGAAGTTCATTTATGATTCAAAATCTTACTTATGGGATGACCCTTATTTATATAAATAATGCAAGGACCTAATCATTCGAAGATTTGTACCATTGAAAGGAACTCAAGAATTTATTCAAAAATGTCATAAAACAAATTTTGGGGGACATTTTGGAGTAGATAAAACGACATTTGAGATTTTACAATCTAGATTTTATTGGCCTACATTATTAGAGATATCAGTAATTATGTAAAGACAAGTGATCAATGTCAGAGAGTAGGCAATATTTCTACAAGTAATGAAATGCCCCTAAATTTTACTCTTTAGGTTGAAATCTTTGAGGTCTAGGGATTATATTTCATGGGACTATTTGTACCATCTTTTGGAAAAAATTATATTTTTAATAGTTGTGGATTATGTTTCTAAGTGGATTGAAGCACTTTCCTTACTTTGCTGTGATGTTAAAAGTGTAGAAAAATTTTTAAGAAAGAATATTTTCACAAGATTTAGAATGCCACGGGTTGTCATTATAGATGGGGGAAACCGTTTCAGAAATAGAATGATAGAAACATTAACTCAAAAATTTGGGATTAAACATCAAATTGTCATAGCTTATCATCGTCAAGTCAGTGGTTTAGCAAAAGCATCCGATCGAAAAATTAAAAGAATATTAGAAAAAATGGTAAATCCTAAAAGGACTGATTTGTCTGCTAAACTTAATAATGTTTTCTGGGCCTATAGGATTGCTTATAAAATACCTATAGGAACGACACCATATTGGCTCATATATGGAAAAGCATGTCACTTGACAGTTGAGCTGGAACATAAAACATATTGGGCTATTAAAGAATTTAATTATAATTTGAAAGAAGCTAGGGATAAGTGATTACTATAATTAAGTAAGCTCGATGAATTGAGAAATGAAGCTTATGAGAATTCCAAAATTTTAAAGAGAAAGCAAAATTTAGGTAGAATCAGAAATTTCTAAAAAAGCATTTTGAACCTAGGTAAGAAGTCATGCTTTATAATTTGATATTGAAATTATTTTCAGAAAAACTTAAATTCAGGTGGTCATGACCATTTACTTTGGTAAAAGTATATCCATATGGAGCAGTTGATATTGAAGATCCAAAAACTGGGAGAGTGATTAAGGTAAATGGACACAAATTAAAAGCTTACTTGAGTGTAGAGGGTCCTGTATTTGTGGAGATCCTAATGTTGGGTCAGACCTAAGTAAAACAATGGTTATATCGGGTTGACGACGTTAAATCAAACACTTTGTGGGAGCCAACTCATAGTTATCGGTGTGAATTGAATTTGAATTGTTGTTGTGATGAGTTCTATACAGTAATTGAGAGTCTTATAAAATTTTGTTGGCACAAAACATTATTATATTAAAGGACTTGAAGAGTGGAAGAAAGAAATTTGAAAATGGAGAATGTTGGTTTGGCGCTATAGCGCCACAGTTTGAACAACTCCTAAAAACCGCCAAAAATTTGGTTTCTCTTTTTCTTCCTCTTTTTAAAATCACCTAGAACAAGAGTTGAAGTATCAATAAGACATTCCTAAGTATTCTAAAGAGATTTGAGANTATGTACGCTTTTAAGTTATTGCATGACAACCTATTATTCCTGATCATGAACTCACATGTCAAACAATGATGTCATCCTGCATGTCAAAACAAAAATCTTTAGGATAGACACCAAACAGAAACCAAAACTAAAATCAAATATGATAAAATTTGTTGCCACAACATTCAAAATATAAGACAACCCAAAATTTAATCACAAAAAAAAAACAAAACATAAATTGCAACTAAATTAAAATGACTTTATCGAATGATCAGAAATCCCTCGGGGAAGGTAACCTACGGTTGTTAATAAGATTTTCCACGGTCTAAATGAAAGTATGAAACTCATTAAGTTGAGTTTAGTAAATTCATTTGGACTAAGTGAATCCAAAAGAAAATAGTGGTGCCGGAACAAGGGAACCGTGAGATCCTAACTGTAGTTGCTCTAATCAACTTTAACATCCCCTATAATATCTAAATAACTATAACCTTAGTGAACACTTGATTTGACATCATAACTCGACACATTAAAAAACCTAAATTTGCTACGACGAGGAGCTTGGAGCTAACATCGTGGGCAACACGACCATCTTTAATAGCAAAACATGTCTACACCACCTAAACTAGTCCTTAGAATTAAACAATAATACATAGGACTTTGAGGTTGTTTACTTATGAAACATAAATTCTCAACTTATCTTTAGGTCTTTTTAAGGTTCTGCTATACAATATAAGTCCTAACTCGTCTTAGGATTCCGAGGTTGCTGTTTGTCACAACTTAAATCCTCACATCTTCTGGGCTATTTGTATGATCATTTCACATGAATATAAGCCCTTATTAATAAAATTGACATATTGAAATATTCAACAGTTATATTCTATAAAACTGAAGCCAAACAGTAGGACAAATTGGGAAGTCATTAAGGTTCTCCTAAGGATCTATGACATCCCCTAGCTCTTCTTCCTCTGGATTCCAAAATAAAATGTTCCAAATTTGAGTCATTTCTCTTTCACACCTCTTTGTCTGATCTCGTTGAAAAGTGTTATTCTTTGGAACTCCTTGAAGATAATATCCTCTGACTTTTATCGAGAGTTTTCTTGGGTAACTTCGATTATCTAGCATATAATTAACTATAGGGGATTGCTCTTATAGGAAGCTTTTTTGAAATCAGCTTAATATAAATACTATTTAATTTTTCATATTAAATAGGGAAATTGTTGGCTTATAATAAAAATTGTGTCGCAGAGTTAAATGGATATCATACAATATTTTGTTTATTTAATCGAGTTTTACAGTAAGTAGTGTGTTTATCCTTTGGATGGATACATTACTTGCGGTATTTGGCTCGTTTATTTAAACTATTGGGAATATGAGATCGATCAGATCTTGTATTTTTGAAATTCAAAATACTATATATATATATATATATATAATTAAAATGGGTGTTGGGATATCCATTCTAGCAGCCGAAAACTTCATTAATCCTAACTTTTTTAGTGTCGAGAACTTCTGGCAACTCCGCTGGGGAATTGTTTCTCTCTCCATATTAATCAGGGAATTTTATCTTCATACATCAGCGATGTGTCCATGCCCATTATGGACCAAATTACCATTCTTCCGTTGGCATGCTTCACCTTATTTCTTGGGTAAGTATGATCAACTCTTTTGGACTTCAGGACCGTTTGTTCGATCACCTTTGGACAGAGAGATTCTGGAGTTCATTATAACTTTTATCTTTGTGTGAGATCAGATTCCCAATAAGTGTGTTGGTGGACTAGTTCCACCCAAGCATTGTGTATTGTAAAATTGGTCTCGCATTGGGTCCTAAATTTCACTTTCCCCTTTCAGCTTGGTTTGTTATTTTGCAAATTAAATCAAATTGTGTCGTGTTGCGCTTGCTCTCCAACCTTTCATATTTAATTAATTAAATCCATCTACTTTCAAATTATTTTTACTAAATTTAAAACCTTCACAAACTAAAAATAAAATTTGCCTAGTCTACGGATCGACCTTTGTTAATTTTTTAGTGTTCGCACTAGAATTAGTGTTGGCCAAATAACTAACCCGAGAGCTTTCTTTTTTAAGCTGCTGCAATGGTGTTCTCGATGCTCACCTTTTCCTACAATTTGCCAACCAGCTGCAACGCTCACAATGTTGCTCCCACCATCAAGTTTGAAATTAGATTTGACAAACTTGAAGTCGTACTAGGAAAGGCCCCGTTTGTCATGTTAAAGATTGCCACTCCGGAAGTTCAGGAGCCCTCTGTTGAATTTAACCTGAACTATCCCCAGGAATTCCCTTCTTGCAAGAAGGTGAAAACTACCGCTCCCCTGACACCTGCCAAGTATGTTGTCCCCTTTTCTACTAAAGGAAAGGAAGTTATGACCGTAGAACATGGAACTGAGGAATTTACCACCTCATCGTCAGTGTTTGAAATCAGCTCGAGTTCAAAGTCTACACCACTGACTCGATCACAGTGAAAGAATTGCAGCCAAAAAGGTCAGAGGTCAGCTAAGGCCCAAATCTCAGAAAAAGTATCGGATGACGAGTTTCCTCATGTGGAGGAACTTGGATTATAGGAGACCTCTCCGCTTCTACGAGGAAGTAGGTTTCTCTCACTGATGAATTCTAATGGACATGAGAGTATTCAAAGGATCTTTGGTACTTTACCATCACTTCATGGTTGTAGTGAGGAGAGGGAGAAGCCAACTTCTATCACTAAAGTCCGTATAATGTTCCAGAGATTGGCCCCTAAAGAAGGGTGTTCAATGGTCGAACTGCTTAAACGAGTAGGATGTGCAGTATCCTCTCAAATGAAGAAAGAAGTTTTGAAGGATGTCAGGACTGCCCGACGGTCCCACAAGTCAGCTGAAGCCTTACCAACACGTATTCCCGTCAGATTTTGTCTAGGAAGTTGAATTGATACTACCGTTATTACTACAAATTTTGTTATCTCTGCCATTCCAAGGTCTGCAGGATGTCGACCGGTTAAGTCACATATGGGTCCGAGGACTTAACCAATTGTTACCCATAAAAAATGCCCCGAAAAGGGAAAAGATAAAGAAGTTACTGATATTGTGTTTGGTTGGTACTACGGGGAGCATGCCTCTCTCCGACATGTTGATGCCTTTGTTGAGACACCTCATCTCAAGTCATCATCGTCGAGAAAGAAGGTGTGAGTACCCAACTTCGTCATACCAATACGGTCTAGTGAGCCCGCATGGCAGAATGGTGGAATGAAGCAAAAGTCCAAAGTATCTGATATCGTCACAGCGATTGCTCCAAAATTTGATGAACAAGTGAAAGATGTTCAAGAAAATCCTCCATATTTTAAGAGGATTTAGGAGGTGATAATTGAACAGAAAGTCAGAAAGCTCAGAGCTGAGATTTTCAAGTTAGCCAAAGAACATGGTGTGACCATTGAAGATGATGATGAGGATTTTGATTTCAATGATTACCTCGATGAAGATTTCATGGACATTCAGATGAAAGTTCCGCCTACTCATTTAAAGTATGCATTTTTTTGGGAACTCATCTATTTTACCTATTATTATATCATCAGATTTGATTGATGAACAAGAAGAAAAATTATTAGAAACATTAAAGAATCATAAAAAAGCCTTTGGATGGACATTAATTGATATTAAAAGAATCACTCCTTCAATCTCTATGCACTGAATTTTGAAGGAAGATAATCATAAGCCTAGGGCTGATCCTTAAAGGAGATTGAATCCTATCATGAAAGATGTAGTTAAGAAAGAAATTTTTAAAGTTTTTGGATGTCGGGATTATTTATCCAATTTTAAATAGTTCTTGGGTAAGTCTTATTCATTGTGTTCTTAAGAATGGAGGAGTGACTGTGGTTGAAAATGAAATGAATGAATTAATTCTAACAAGGCAAATTACTGAATGGTGAATTTGCTTTGATTATAGAAATTAAATGTCACCATTAGAAAAGATAATTTTCCTTTACCTTTTCTGGATCAAATGTTGGATAAACTAGCAGGACACCCTTTAATTTTTTGCTTTTTTGATGGTTATTCAGGATTCCACTGTCGGCACTATTTTTGGTGTGGGGTTTGCCCGTAAGAAGCTGTCGGTCATCGGAAT